>WEKX01017023.1:0-10890 GCA_013390025.1 Pitta sordida | reverse complement strand
ACGTCTGTAATGCGGAGCTGCGTAAAGGATTTCTTAGAGAAAAAAACTCGTGGTTTTTTTCAAAGTGTAATCCAGGCAGCGAGCCTTCCTATTGGTAATGACACTATACATCATTCAGTTTATGTTGTATCTAATTCCTAATTGTCTGTTGGGTAAGAGTAAGTAGAATAACAGTGATTGTATACATCTCTTATACTAACAACTCACTTTGGAATACAATTTCTCAGCTCAATATGTATTTGTAGGTCTCTTAGCAATTCTTACTGCCTTACTAGAATGAGTCTTGAAGCAGGTTGCTGTCAGTCAGAGGAGGAGGTCCTAGCAGTGGCTATTGCTGGCCTGGAAGAGTTCCAAGTATAGTGAATTTATTAAGATTTAATAAGATTTTATTATGACTTAAACTATGATAGCAGGTGCAATCAAAGCAGAAAGAAACCCCAAACCACCACTACCACAACAACAACAAACAAAAAACCCAACCAAACACAACAACCCCCCCCAAAACAAACAAAAAAACAAACAAAAAAACCAAACAAACAAAACAACAAAACCAAAAAAGCCCCAAACCAAAGAAACCCCCAACTTCAAGAAATGATAGTGGGATATCACACACAAATAATCTAACCAGGCTTTGGATAGTGATTTAAACAAACAGACACAAACCACACAAAAATCCACAAACCATTGAAGTGAGCCAGATATTGATTTAATGGTATTTTTGGTTGATCACAAACTAGATAGGTTGAGAGATTGCATCATTAGGAGTAATGTTCGATAGATTTCTGTCACATGGCTGTTTAGTAAGTCTTGTTTGTAGACTTGAACTGAAGAGGAGGAAGAGCTCTTCTAAATATGTGTAGATCTTTTCTAGCCACAATAAATCGTGTGTCTGTTTACTTTTAATTCATCAGCAGTATAATAGGATGAAGATAAGAAATAAAATGAAACGTGAAACATTGTATAAGAATGTTTCATCCACTTGAGTACATTTAATATGATGCCGCAACATTTTGTCAATCGTAGTAATAGGTTCTTAAAAAACTGAGGAAAGATGCTGAAAGGTACCTGTGAAAACCTACCTGTGTAGACTTGACTTTTCTGCTACGGAATGAATTTTCCTGCTGACCAGAAAAAAAAAATTGCCAAACTATCAGTTTTGCCAAACATCCAGTCTTAGCTGATGCAGTTAATTCTCTTAAGTAATACTGCAAACATCAAAACTTTGCCTACTTCATCAGCTTCCAGGAAGAAAAGTCTTCTCTATCCTTGTGAACAAACACATCTAGGGGGTGCTGGGATACAGTGATGGATTATATTCTGAGTAACAACTGTCCTTCATGTATTGCTAAATATTAGATATAAATTGAAAGAATTCATGCTTTTTACTTTAAATTAGAGAAAGGAAGTGGTAACAATGAGACATCTTTCATCCATCTTCATACTTCATTAAATTAGTCCAAACGTAGACTATAAAATGAAGAAAGAAATCAAGAAGCTCGCAAAATCTTCCTGTAAATAAAAGGTTAAAGATGTCTATGCTTATTCAACTTTGCAATTTTTCTTCTTCCATTCCCCTCAGCCACAGGTAGCAGTCTGTGTTAAACAGAAAATTCTGCATATATTTAACATTAGATAGTTCTGGGATTGCATGTGTTCTTGAGAGAAAATTTTTAAGTAGAACTTCAACCCCTATAGTTTTAATCCAGTCGTTCAGGATGGAAATTGAAGGTTAATGGAAGTTAATATGGCATTCATATTTTTCATGCTTTTCATTCATTTACAAAGTGTGTTCCTGTAACCTTTCAGGCATTCAGAAATAATGCAAGCAGTCTGCAGTCACTACTATATCCCTGAGAAGCTGGGAGATTTCTGGTATCTTCACTTAAGCAGCCTGCACAGCTGCTAGCTCCCAGAGGAGTTGCAGGCATTAACCTTGAGGGAGAAGCACAACACAACAGAGCTCTCACCAGTGTTCTTGTGCTCGTGGAGTGGCAGTAATGTCACCTCTGTACTAATTAAGGGTTACGGGGAACCATGAATAAACTTCAGTGTGGATAACCATGAGAGAACAGCAGATAGTTCTAAAGCAAACAAAAAGTCAGAAAAGAAAATAATGCTGACTGCATAGACTTCAACAATCTGCATGAAATAAATGTAGAGTGTTTGATCACTTACAAGTGACACTTCCTTGTGGGAAAGGTATATCAAAGGTAAGGTTTAGGCTCTTACCATCTTAACACTGAGGTATCTGATACCTTGCTTAAAAGCTTTAAAAAGTACAGAAGAATTTATTTGCTCTCTCACCTTGTGGCTAGAGTATCAGTTTCATTTTCAGAATGATTTGTGCATTTTATATGCCTTTGTATAAAACCATGTGAGGAATTATACCAGTACATAATATGTACATTACTGGCAGAACATGCTGCTGATCTACTGGATAAAAAGCATATTTTCAGAAATATTTTTGTGTTTTTAAAAGACAGTGGCTATAACCATTTGTTGTGATAAGTCCAGTTCTGACTGTATATGTTGGGTATAAAAGAAAATCCTCCATGTCTCTGGTTGAAGTCACTTAAAAAGCTGATGTTCCCAGATGTCCATTGATACACTTGAGTTTATGTTTTGCCTTGAAAATGCAACTACATAGCTGTACAAAAAAAAAATCTAGTCTTTCAATATAGGTTTACCTAACCCAGCATCAACACTGGTTGAAGTTGGTCTGTCTGCCTTGATGCAGATGTAGTTCAGTGCACATCTGGCTGGTTTTTTGCTCATAATGACAAGAGGTTGAATGACCAGGTGGGGACAGTAACATCTTGTCCTCCTGCAGGTTTCATAAAGTTTCTCTACTGGGTCAAGCGTTTCAAAGGACTTACTCACATTTTTGGGCCCTTGTGTGAAATAGGGAGAGTGGAGTCCATGCTACTGAGTTTTAAGTGAGCTTCAGACACAGTCACAGCCCTGGACATCAGCAGAGGCACTTTAAGAAATAGGAAACAGACATGCTTCTAACCATGCTTCCCGTGGTTATTTGTTTAGTTAATGTTTTCTTCTAGTTCAAGCCAATTGCTGATGAAAATAAAAAAAGTGGACTTGTTTCAGATTTAAAGGTTTGCTTTTTTTATTCTTAACTAATTATTATCCAGTACTTTTTAAAGCAAGCTGTACAAAGATTGTAAGCAAGGGACACTCTTCGATTACTTTGATTACCATGAGGGAGAAGAATAGGAAGTGTTATTTTCAGAGGAAAGGAAACATAGCTGCTTTCTGAGAGACAGCTAAAAATGAAAAATTAAATGTACTGGATAAAATTTGAAAACCCAAGAATAAACATGTGTAGCATAATCGAAGGTCTGAGAAGAATAAAAGGTACTGTTTATATTTTTCTCTCTAAAAAGAAAAAAATAATCCTGAAAGTAGGATAGGGTAATTTGAGGTCTAAATGAAGTAATCTCTAGGGGGGAAAAAAAGATCATATTTGTTAAACTGTATTAAAAAAAAGTCAGAAGATAATATGGCTTTGTTCACAGTATTACATAAAGAAGATTAAAGACAGAAAACAAGCTGCTTAAACACTGTAAACTAATTAGTTCAACGAATTGTTTTCTCGAGGTTCATGAGATATGAAACATTGGCACCAGTGCGTGAAATACACCCTGCCTCGGTGCTCTTTTCAATTTATTTTTCTGTTAGTGTCATATGTGTATATAAAAAAAAAGAGCAACCAAAAAGAAAGAGGTTACGGAGAGAGACCAAAGCCTGTCAGATGATTGAAGCTGACATTTTGTCATCTTAAGCCTGATACGGGAGGGCTGCCTTCTAGTGCCCATGTATAAATACCAGGTTCGTTTTCTGCTATCACAGGCTCTACTGCGGAAATGATGTCGTGATGAGGCCCAGCGGGATTCCCGTTGCTGCCCTGTGCCCAGCTCAGCGCTAAGCTATGCACAAGCAAGCTGACAAGTCGCTAATTAGTTCAGCCAGCATCGGGTGACTTGGGGGGAGTCAGCAAACAGGGACACAGCTCGGTCTTTGTGAGCATTGCAGGAGGTTGGCTGGACAGGGGAGTAGCAATGACAGGTGTTAGGCATGGTAAGTGTTTCAGTGGCTTTGGATTTTTGTCTGTCTTTCGTCAGCTGACACATGAATTGGGTAGCAGGCCAAATCATGCAAGTGTTCCAGATACTCTTTAGAAAGCATATTTGTGCTGAGCCACTGGAGTGGTTTTCCTTTAGGAAGGCAGTAGCTTTAATAAGTGTGCTTATTTATGATTGCAATTTGATAAATATAACTTGATAGATTATATTTTGTTTGTTGAATCACTCTTTTTTGTTGTGCACCATACCTAAACAGTTAATATGATCAGTATTGCTGTGTTTAAAAGAAGATACTCCTGCTTCTTAATACTGAGCAGACTACCCAGGATTTTGCCACCTTACAGAAATATAGCAATATAGATTCATCTTCTTTGAGGAAAATAGCACTACATGCTATACTACCATATGGAACCCTACATAAACTTTTATTTCAGATGAGAACATCAGAAAGTAGTGCTTAGAGGTGCCTGCACAAGCATAAGAATAGTTTTGCTTAGAGAAAATGAGGAAGGAGAAATCCCATTGTGACTCTGTATTTATAACAGTACTGAAATACTGGGGACAGTGAACATTTCAATTTAAACAATAGCCCAAGGGCTTTTAAGTAATATCTGAGGGGCACTGAATATATAGGAAAGATAACGTATTAAGGACATAGTGGATACATCATTTAGATGAGGCCTTATAATCTAGAGATGAATGGAGGTGGAGATTTGATTTTTTCCTGGGGGTTTTGTGATGATTCTTGCATTCTGTGGGACACATGACATTCTGTTATATATAACCAGTGCAGAATTTGGGAGCTGTTAATGTTTACATTATTACTTACGATTTACTTGTCTGATTAGCTTTTTAATAAATCTGTTAAGTTTCTAATGAATAAAAATCTTTTTGCAAATGTTATTTCTTAGGTGACAATCACGTGCTACGTTTGAAATTGAATTTCTTTGTGAAATAGAGGTTTGTAGCTTGAAAAGCAAAGCAATGGGTTTGGAAAGGGTAAAAAGGAAGCAGGGAAAGGAAGGGAGGAGGGAAAGATACTCTCAAAATCAATTACTATGTCGTGTCCTACTTTCTAAAGCTCCCTGGTAATGTCCTGTTTGGCATCAGGGGTACCTAACAAGTTCTGCAGTGGCATCTTCAGCAAAGAAGCATGTCACTTGAATACACTTCATTACTTGGCAAAGTAGCAGTGGGCAGAAGTACATTTAAGACCTCTTATTCCCATTCACTCTTGTCTTTTTCAGCTGTTGAGGTCAGTACATTTCTTCCCCAGAAGTGAAGCAAGCCTGGGAATCTTGGTAACATAGGTTCTGCTCAATTATGGCTTTTAAATAGGCAAATCAGATTCTAATTAGCATCACAGTCAGGACAAAGTGCTACTTTTATTAACCACTACAATGCATTTCCTTATATATGTATCGTGCAGTTACAGATAAGTTATATATTATTTGGTTTTGTTAGTCACAAAGATAGTATTTGTTACTTAGGATTTCTGAAGTTAACAACCTGAGCAGGGCTATAGGATCATTGTTTATAAAAACATGAACAAGCAGCACTTGTCAATTTTATGCTAGGCCCAATGAACTAAATACCTGCCTAGTGAGAAGTATAATTGCCTCCTTGTAAAGGTGACAATATAACCCCGTCTTTCTCTTGGAAAGGTCCTAGAAAAGATGTATTTGTAGTTGGCAGTAAAGCAGAAATATAGGAGTGAGAGCTCTTGGTCTTAATCTGACATTTGCTTCAAAATCTGGAGCTACTATTATGGCCCAATGCCATGACTGATTTTTTTTTTTTTGGTATACTTCTAAGAAACACATATTGTGTTACTTCCATTAGGATGTAGTGTCTAATATTGCTTAGTAATACTCCCTTGGAAGAACATATGGTACACAGTATTTTATCATGTCAATAAGAAACAAACCTTAGCTTCTTAGAAGGAGTATATTTCAGTTTAAAGTGGTATCTGATGAGGAATGAGCTAATCTACGGAGAAATAGAAAGGAATAAAACCTCAGGCTTTTTTTCTGAAATAATTAGATACTTAGGGACCTTTATGGGTTCCAGAAGTAAACCCGTGTGACCCTGTCCTATTTATTAAGACTGATGAACCTTGTTAGTGTGTTTACCATTTCCCTATTGCATTACCACTGTTTTACAAGCTGTCTAAAAGTTTGCAACTTACATGGTATATATATTTTTTTAACATCTGACTTCTAGGAGTCTTTCCATAAAATGTATTGTTTGTAGAAACCTCAGAAATTCCAAGTAGTACTGTGATTCTGGCTTTTATTTTGTTGTTTGGGGGGGGGGTTGTGTGTGTGTGTGTTTTGTTTTCTACACATCTGTATACATATGTTCTGAAATTTACAAAACCTTTGTGACTCATCTCATAGGTTGACCGGGAATCATACCACTGTTTGTTGCTGCTAATTATTCCGGGTAAGCCCAGAATAATTAAGAAGGCCCTTTCTTAACAACTTTAAGAAAGCAACTAAAAAATTATTTCCCTCTCAATCGTATTACTTACCTCATATTTGTAACTTCAGTTTAGGATGAAACTTGTGTTCTGCATAAAAGTGATGCCCATAAAACTTGTAGTTTAATCTCGTGCTTTGTTAATTCGAAGTGAGGAAGAAAGAAAGAGGGAAGGGACGGTATTTGGCACTGCAGTGTAACAAAAACAGCTGTGTAATGTGGCACAAGTGGGTTATTAGATATGACATAATGTGTAGTATTTTTATCATGGCATTATATATCTGTCACGCTTTTGGCAGTCAATTTTTTCTGAGTTTGAAATCCTTCTCATGTATTTTCAGTGGGTATCAGTTAAAATGTCCAGAAATCCCTCTGCAACCAATCACTTTTGCTTCCTCTGAATATCTGTCTTTAGTTGATGGCTTGTTAAACTGAGTTAGGAAGCCATGGGGAGCTCAGCCTACACTGTGTGGACACAGCCGTAACTTGACACCGAGAGGATGGATTTGGAAGTGCTTAAGCAGTATGCCTACATCTAGATAATTTTTTTTTGCAATTAGAAAATTCTGTAATTGAACACTTGACAAAATTTTAATTCCTCCTTTGTTTAGAAGTACATCCAGTACTGCATGTTTTGAAAAGGTTATATTTTCTAATTACTTTTAAAGAAGAAACACATTAACAATAGTTCTTTTTTTCTTGTAATTGCACGGGCACAGGTTTTGAAAGCAGTTGAAACACACAGCAGCCGCTGGTAGTGCAAAAGAAAAGATTTTCCTTCCATAAAGGGACATGTTTTTTGCTGAAAGGAATCCCTCCCCAAAGAAGAAAAAAAAAATTCTAAACACAGTACCAGAAAACAACAAACTTTTGAAAAATCCGTTGCTGCTTTTGCATATCTTTGCTTTACGTAGCCTGTGTATCAGTAAGTGTCCTGTTTAGACTATTAAGTCACACACTGATATTCTTGCTGATTTAAATATTTCTGCAGTGGTATAAGGTACAGATATTTCAGATCAGCAAAAGTGATCTGGAAAAAGAAACCATTATTCCATTTCAGTACAGGCTGTTGGATTCCTTCCATGATGTACCTTACCTGTAATAGAATATAAAAGAAATGTCTGAATGCTACGTTCCTTTTCGACTTCCTGCCAGGGCATTTAGGGCCACACACTCCAAGTTTGAATAAGGTAATGAAATTTTACCCACAGAAAAATGCTGATGGCATTTTTTTGGGTGAAAATGAAACACTGGAAGTCATAATCTTTGCATTGTGTTCAGCCATTCTGCAGTTTTGTGTTGCTACAGGCTGTGCTGCAGAATTCAGTAACATGCACACTTGGAGTTATCAGTAACCAAAGCAGGTAAACCTCTGCTGTCTTGAGTTATTAGCTCTCCAGCTTTGCAAAGCACTAATGTGGTTACCTCCAGCTGTTATTTTATGCTGCTCTGTATATTGCGCTTAAGTGCTGAGAGCTTTTCTTTTATTAAAAGAAAACCCAGAACATTTTTTTTTAAGTACCATGACTAGGAATTCTTCCTTGACAATGTGATAATACAAATCTTCTGAATTTCTGAGTGATTGAATGGAAGAAATTGGGATTGAAATGTAAAAAAAAAGAATAGTTTGAGGAGAAAGTACAAGTGGACTATCTTTGAAACAGAAGACTCTGAAGCTGGACTGCAGGACAATGAGGACTACAGTCAGTAAAAAAGGCATTTCTCTGGGAGTTTGGGGGTAATCGACTTTCTGCAGAATTTCTTAGGGAAATTAGTATTTCTAAAAAATTACCTTCAACCAATGTAACGTTTAATGATTTGAGGTGTTGCTGTGCAGAGCTGGCTGTCATACCTTGCTGCCAGCTGCTGCCAGCTCTGGTGCATCAGTGGAAGTGGTAGAAGGTGCCTGTACACTGGGGGATCTTCTTTAGGCAGCCCCTGAGACCTGTCTGTGCTGTGACTATGGACGGGCATGCCCAAAGTGTGGACCTGCTGATTCGTGGGGAAGTGTTCCCATATGCCACCACTCTCATGGCAACAGGCAACTTGTGAGGGCTGAGGTGTTCTGGGATGGCTATCAAGTAAACAACTGCAATCCTTTGGGGAATACGTGCTGGGGCCCCAAGGGTCAGCAGCATAGCAAATTAAAAGTAAGTAGAGAACAAGTGCTTCAGAAAATGCCTGCAAAAAGTGTTTACAGATTTTTATTTTGATCACATGGTTTCCGTATGCAATTCTCCATGCTCACCTTGAGGATTCTGCATCCAGTTCTTCTTTAATCATGTGCGTTACAGATTAAACACAATTGATTTTTTGCTTCTTTTTTTTCCCCTGCTGTGTTTGTTTTCTCTGATGGGTTTTGATGTGCCAAAGCATGGAAACATTCTGCAGTTTAAAAGAGGAGGGACTGACCTAAAAGGCTGCAGCTATCTTGTACTAATTTGTTGAAAGCCCTTGGTTTCTAATGGGGAAGTAGGAGGACAGAGTTGTAAGAATGTAAATTCCCTGGAACTGTGTTTGTGCATTTGCACAGTTCTGCCAAGTTCTCTCACAGCCATAAATTTATTTTACCATGTGAATTTCTTGAGTTCTGTTTGGTATATAATATTCAGTAACACAGCCCCAAGTTGTAGTACATTATCATAAACAGACTGAAATATCTGTGCTTTGGGAATTGGAAAACCAAAAATTGTGCTTCTACCTCCGACAGAATTTTTCCAAAGTACATCTCATTTTGGGAGGAGGAGGGAATTCATAGTTAAAAGAAGTTTCTTGTCATGAAGTGCAGCATGAACTCTAACTAAGCAAATTATCACTTTTAGCTTTGCATAAGGTCCTTAGCAAACACATAAGGTGAAGGCAACATAGTTTGTTTTTCAGAGTAATGTGTGTTAGCAGATGAACTGATTAATGGCATTTTGCACATCAGTGGAGACTTCTTCTCACTGTAAAGATTCCAGCAAGTCAGTTTGCCAATGTTACAGCTAAGGCTTTTCATCAGTCTTGCATTTTCATTACTTGGGTAGTTTTATTTCAGAACTGCGTATATCTCAGATAACCGATAAGGTTCATGTAACTGATCTGTATCTGTGATTCAACGTTCTTTACCTCCCACATGACTTGTACCTTTCTTGTGCAAATAAGCTGCCGACACTGCCTCTGCTTGATCTCTATACTACAGATGTTTCTAATTAACTCTACTGTGACAGGCCAGGAGGATATAGTTACAGAGGTTGACAGGTCCTGGAGTCCTTGGAGGCACTGTTGTGTCACCTGATGCATTCCTTGTGCTAACATCTTTTTGGCAAGCTTTCCTAATTATTACAGCCAACCAGTCCCTCTGTGTGTAATATGGAGAGTGTGGAGTGATAGTGTATAAAAGTCAACAAAGAGTGCAGGCGTATGAGGGTGGAAGAGTTTTGGTATCTCGTTTGGTATCCCGATTTCTTTATTTTTATTTTTTTTTTGCTACATTGTCTTGCTCTGCATCAAAAATACACTTAGATTTGTTTTGATAGAAGTAAGACTGTAAGATTTCCCACCTCACCTTCATATCCCGCAGAAGGGACTGTGACATTTTTTTTCTTGGAAGACTTCGATTGAAAAGATCATTGGCAGACAAACATTGGCATGCAGGTTACTACAAGCCAAATTCTTTTTCCTGCAGATTATAAGTGGTGGTTGTACTATTTCCTGCACCTGTCCCTGCATAAGGTTTTTCCTCAGGCTGGGTCAGGGGACCATCGGTTGGAGAGTATTTGCGTGCACATGGGCAGTCTCTTGTGCCATATATGAACATGACTGTTCTTTGGTTCTGGGTGAACTTTGCATTTAGAGGCACCTGGAAGAAGTGAACAGTGTTGATGAGGAGGATATTGTACATGGGTATGGCTGAATATCCTGAAAATATATTTAGCTCACTTTAGCATATATCAGACGGAAGTGAAGGTGCCAGCACACTTCAGTAATGAAAGATAAGAGATACCTTTCCAATAAAGAAAGACTGATTTTTTTCTTAGACTAGAAAATGAGAACTGCCCATCTAATTAATTTAAGATTGGGAATCTCATTCTCTTAGATCTATCACTTGAGAATAAGAGTAATTATTTCCTATTGCTCTTCATGGAATACAGTTATAATTGCCTTAATGTAACAATGTTCACATTAGCACTTAATTGTTAATGTCCTCCTGATTTGAGGAAATCATCACCCCTTCATATTTCATCACTAGAGAACGTTCTTACATTGGAAGAGCATCTGGAATCACTGAATAAGGGAAGACTGCTTATGACATATGCTTTGCTGGAAAGGT
>WEKX01017021.1:714206-769577 GCA_013390025.1 Pitta sordida | reverse complement strand
ATCAAAAGCATGTCCAGGGTTTTAACACAGCAAAGCGAGGGGAAATCAACCCATGCCCAGACCTGCTTTGAGACTAACTTATTGAACAGATTAAAATAAATATAAATAGATGTAAAACAGCAGAATTGCCTCATACTTGGGTCCGTCTTGGTGTAACTGAGAGGGGGAGCAAGTGACATCACACTCAGAAACTTGATTTTAAGGTGTTTTCCTGGCAGCCAGAAAATGCATTTTGAGCCTCTGTATTACTCAGTATCCTTACAAAAGGTCTTTGAAGATTCATGTCATTGCAACCAAAGGGAGATGTAGAATGAGTGGGCAATGAATTGTTTTATAGAATATTTTATCTGAATAAGCAGTAAATGTTACAGGTTACCACAATGTTATAGCGCATACTGCTGAATGCTGAGGAATCCACCCCAGGCTTACACAGAAAATTAAGTTTTTAAAACTCAAGTCATTTTTCACGAAATTCAATTCTTTCAATGTCTGAGCATCTCCTTCCTCTGCCTTACAGCCGGTTTTGTTTACTAGGGTGGGTATAACAAAAACAACAGCTATGTGTCAAAACCACAACCCAGTAAAATTATTGGCTAATAAATCAGTAAAGATTCATGAAGTTACCCAGCAGGTGAAAGAAGATAAATTCCACCAAGTTTTCTGTTTATTATGAAAACTTTCAAAACTTTTTTTCATTTCTTGTTAGAAAAAAATACAATCTTGTCTCCAAAATTCACAAGTGATTCACATGATGACTGTCCTAAAGTAAAATACTCTGGTTTAGCACTCCTCAGAATAAGCTTTTCAGTAAAGCCTTTGGGTTTTTTTTCCAGGTATTAGGAAAGGAAGAGGAGAGACACCCTGCTTCCAGGAAAACAGCTTGTTGATATCAGCAGCTTGAGCAGCTGCCTCTGCCAGGGTCACCCTCTGAGGGGTTTCAGTCTGGCAGTTTGAGGGTTCCACTCTGCCAAAATTGTCTTGTTACAATTTGTGATTTTAAATTAAATAGCTTTAACTTTCTTGAGTGTGTTTGTTGCTGGTCTCAATGTTTTCCCTCTGGCTGTAATTTGGAATTCTCCTTCAGTGTGGTACTAATTCCTTGAAGGCATTGCAAAGACTCAATTCAGTCTCACCTGGTATTTTCATTAATATGTTTTTAATGTATTTCTCTCTTTTGATCATTAAAACAATTGACTTAAAAGTGAGAGATCACTGGGGATGTCCCTCCCTCCTTGTTCCTCCCACACTGGAATGGACCTGTCAGGATCCACATGGCAATGAGATCCTCCCTTAAAGGTGACGGTGCTGCTCAGTCTAAGCTGATACTTCAATTACCAGGTTTATCCTTGTCAGTTGAAAATCCCTGAACCCCCACATGCTTTGTTCATACACAGCCCAATCTGGATTTTGAAGGTAGTACCTCTCAGTGGAAATGAAAGAGTAGGATTGAATGAACAAACAGAAAGGTAAGTTGCCTCGAGAGAAAATAAGTAGGCAAAGACTCGAAAACAGAGGAGCAGGTTTGGGAACGTGAGAGCTGTGCTTGACTCCAGAGATCATCTGCAGTGCAAGACAAGGGAAGTCACTTCACACTTCCTACACATCCCCTGTGCACTGCCACCTGTGATCTGTTCAGGCTGTGAGACACGTGGGTAAGGACCTGTCACCGCGTGTTTTAGAGCATCAAGCATAGGCGAGGCTGCAAGGTGGTACCACAACATACAGGGGTTAGCAATTCCTCCAGTGCTTAAAGCTGACAATGAGGCTGAACAGCCCCCAAGCCCAGAGCAGTTTCCAGGCACAATCCTTGTGAGGTAACTTCGGGGTTTCATCAGAGATTTTACCCCATCATGGTAACTTTGGTCCTCAAATGTAGATTTCAGTAGGTGGTGTAGGTGCAGGCATGGCATCCACTGCCCAATATGAAACCCTAGCACTTTCAATACTAAGCTGCACAGGCAGGATCCTGAGCAAGACCTTACACTGGGATCTCTTGCAACTCAGAATATTCTGATTCCATTGGCCAAAGACTGAGAGATGAGAAATTCCCAGGACTGGAAGAAGGGACGAGGTTTTTTTGGCTGAGGGTAGGTAGGCTTTACTGTGCCAAGGAAACTGCTCACAGAGCTTAAAACTCGGGACCTTGCAGTCTGTGGGATTTAGGTGTCTTTTTAGTTGTTGCTTGTAGGAATTAGTTTATTTCCAGTTCACAGATTTGAGATGTTGTTCTCCAAACTGTGTTCTGCAGTGTGAGACCAGTTGCATCTCTCCTTCTGCAGTCCCTGCATCTGCCTTCTGGCTGGTCTGTCACTGTTTTCTAAGCTATTTCTGACAAACTTTTTTTTTAAAGGTAGAGTTCATAGTGGTCTGTATCTGAAGGGGACCTACAAAATAGCTGGAGAGGGACTTTTTACAAGGGCATGTGGTGGTAGAACAATTGGGAATGGCTTCAAACTGAAAGAGGGTGGATTTACATTAGGTATAAGGAAGAAATTCTTTACTTGGAGGGTTCTGAGGCACTGGCACAGGCTGCCCAGAGAAGCCATGAATGCCCCATTCCTGGAAGTGTTCAAGGCCAGATGGGATGGGGCTTTGAGCAACCTGGTCTAGTGGGAGGTGCCCCTACTCATGGCAGGGACTAAATGATCTCAAAAGTTCCTTCCAACCCAAACCATTCTATGATTCCGTAATTTGTCCCATTTTAGTGATTTAAGGAAAAGATTTCCCTCTCAAAAAGGTTGTTTCCATATATAATATACTTGAAGGCTCCATGGTGATTTATATTTGTTGATGCTGGCATGGATGCCTTCTGTGATCTGTTAACCTTGGGCCAGATGTGTCCTGAGCTGCACATCAGGTGTCACAGCATCCACAGTCAAAATTTGGTTGCAATGGTTGCCAGCAGTTGCTGGAGGACCCACCACAGACAAGATCTGAGCCAAGAACACAGAAACCCACCTCTGCTCTTCGAAGTGACAGGTAGGAGGAGGAAAGGAGACAAGCTCCATGAATCAAAGTCAACTTCCACATCCCCAGGGGATCCTCTGGTGAAGGTCATTGTGCCCTGTGGCACAGAGCAGAGATCACAGATCACAGAATATTCTGAGTTGGAAGGGACCCACAAGGATCATCGAGTCCAACTCTTAACACTGTCTCCCTGGCAGGAATCGAACCTGAGTCTCCCACACACCAGGTGGGGACACTTACCACTGTACTAAAGTGGATGTTTCATCCATCCCTAGAATTTGTGGTCATTTGTGTCCCACACTGCTCGTGGTCTGTGCTTGCTCACAGATGCTTTCAAAGGAGACAAAGGGACCCTCGTAGCTCCCACGGGACTTATCATCACTGAGTCTTTTCACTCCTAAACAATGAGAAGTGTCAGTTCCATGACTCATCTCATTTCCTTCTGCCACAAACTTTGCTGCTCCTGTGTCTTTTTCTGATGTGGCAAGACTTCAGCTGGACATATTCCAGGTGAGGATGTAGCCTATAATAGCCTATTACATTATTTGCTCTTTTTCCTACCTGAACCTCTGTTATCTCTGTATTTTGTTTGGTTTATGATATCATTTGATCTACCACCTCTTCACAGAAATTCTCAGGCCTTTCTAAGACCCAGCCATGCCTGTGAACAGATCAGGTTGTGTCTTCTAATGTATTACCTTGCACATGCCAACATCTATTGTATCTATCATATTGCTCCAAATTACCCAGCTTCCAAGTAATTTGGCATTCATCAACACCTCCTTTAAAGCTTTACTGGCCAAAAAAATATTCCGCATCTGCAAATCCACTGCTACTTTTTGCCTATTAAAATAATCAATCTCCTGTTTCAGCACAGATATTTACAGCCAGCTTTGTCTGATGGAAAGTTTACCTTTTATTTCTGTACTTTGCCTCCTGGCCCTTTGCCAGTCTCATACATCATGAAAGTGCCTGTCCACTTAGTGTCTGATGTATTCCTTATTGTCACAGCACACTGAGGCAGAATCATTCAGCACAGTGAGGAATTGCTACTGCCAATTCCATCCCAATTTGTGTGCACACAGCCAGTTGTCCTTTGTTACTGATTTATCACATTTGCCCGTTTGCCTACGCCTGGCACTGTGCACTCACAGTTTTGTTGTCATCATCAAAAGCTCAGAAGTAAAACCCCACTGAGCCACACTTATTTTCACACCTGTCTTTGTGACAGAGTTTGGTGTGAGTCCAGTGGATCTCCACCAGGAACTCAGTGTCCCCTTTCCTGCCCTCACAAAGCCCAACTCCCCAGGCCTCTTCCCAATATCCCCATATCTGTGAGTCAGCCCTCAGTCAAAGCAAAACAGAAGTAAAAAATAAACATGTTATTCAAAAATTTATGCCCACAGTCCATGTCTGCTCATCTACAGGCATGTCCTACACAGTTCCCAGCAGAACCCCATCTCACCCATCCAGAGCTGGAGCAACATTTTTGCAGTGTGTCTTAAAATATAGTGCAGGGCCTGTTTTGCTGAAGGTTTCTTAAGTTCATGCATTAATTTCTTTGGGGCCTGAAAAGAGAGAACACTTCTCCCTGTACATTTGCACCAGATCCTTGCTGGCATCAGGAGGTGCAATCCAGCAACTGGGCATCATCTTTCCAATTCAGCTTGTCCCCCTTCCAGATAAACCAATTACATTTTACTCTTATTATCCCCAGTTTAACCCATTTATGGCCCAATCTGGCTTAGTTTCAATTCCAGCCAGCAGCTGGGATTCTGCAGCACCATGAGGGCACAGGCAAGTTTTGACTTGGAGCAGAAACAAGTGGGTTGCAGCCAAGCAAATGGTATGGAAAATGAGGGGAGACAGAACAAGGGCAGCTTAAGNTCTCCCTACAGCCCCTTGGACATTTCAGGAAAGGATCACTGGCTGTTACTCCACTGGTTTGCCTACCCTGAACCTTATTCCCCTGCCCCCGAAGTCCTGGAGGTGCCCAGGTTTTCCCTTGAACTAAGCACCCCTCTCGTGCTTGTTTATTTTCTCATTTGTCTGCAGTTGTCATTGTTATTGTTGTTGTTCAAACATACATATATATATTTGTTATATTAAATTTTTTCCTTTCTCCCAGTAAAGTTCTTATTTCTCTCCATATATATATTATTCAAGTATTTCTAAATTTAATTCATACTTCATCTTAATTGACCCAGGACAGCTTTTCTCATTGCAAACCTACAGCCACGTCAAGAAGCTCCTGTCATAGGTTGAAACCCCTACTTTAGGTGCTGAACAAGGCCCAAAGTGGAATTAGCTGTTAATCCAAAAAGCAAATACATGGGATCTGCATGAAAAGTAAACCATCAGGAGTGCATAGAAAAACTAATGGAAGTTTCCAGTCTTTTTAAAAATTGGGATTTTTCATAGAGAATATAAGATTTATGCTGTGAAAGTTAAGAATTAGCTCAAATCAGTCCTTTAAAAGACAGAGAAGAAAATGAAGTACAATAAAAATCAAACCATGTTGTGTAGGTCAAATATGAGACAAAAAGTGTGGAAATAATGAACTTCTAACATTCAAGGCTAAAATTAACCCCAAGAGTACCAAGTCAGAGTGGCTCTATTAACCACAGGGTCAACAAAATAAGGCTCTGGGAAAAAGGCATAAATATTTCTCTGTCCAGAAATACATCTATTTTCTGTATTCACTGGGACCATTGCAAGGCTTCACTCCAAAGGAGGAACACCAGTTTTCTGGAATTTGGTCCCTGTTGAATTTTTGATCACAAAAATTATCAAGGGAAAACTCAACAGATTAAAATTAATTTTTTTTAAGAGGTATCACCCAGCTGCTGTGAAGACAGGAATTAGGTAAAACACAAAACCACCTACTTGAAAATTGATCATGAATTTCCTGAGTTCCAGTTGGCTGGAAGCATCTGTCATTCCAGCAAAAGACAGTGAATCCTCATGTCTTGGAGTTCATATTTCATTCCAAAGCAGGAAAATATGAAAGTCCACAATATAAGCAAAACAGCCAAGAGCAACATTTCACAGGGAGTTACTGCCAGTAGCTTTAAATTTAAAGGGAAAAAGAGGCATAACGGTGTTCATGTTAAACACCAAGTATGACCTCTAGGAATGCAACATAGGCACAGAATTCTGAAACCAAGAAATTATATCCAAAATCTCATCTTTTTTGGTTTGTTAATTACAAATTCTCCCTTCTAATTTAACAGTAGCTGTCACAAAGCATAAAAACCAGTTTCACCAGTGAAGAGCACCCATTAAAACAAGTTGCTTTCTCCCAGGACCTCAGATGCTTTAGTCTGGGAACACCTGACTAAACTTCAGTCAGAAGGTGTATCCTAACACCAGACAACTCATGGCCATCCCTCCCCACTGCTTCAAGTAAATTCCCAGCACTCTGAGGGCAGGACTGGGAGCAGCACCTTGCCTGATGGGACTTGGATGAAAACATTTGTATTTAGTTGAAACAGACACTTGTTTGGCAAAAGTTTTCAGCCATTTTATCTGCCTTACACTTCACAGGCAGTTAATGCAACCAAAACCAAGCCATCAGTTATTTTTTTTTTTAAATTCTTTGAAGGTTTCCTACCCCAGTGACCTGGGACAGAGAGGCAGAGTCTGCAGGGTGATGATTTTGTAACCTGAGGCACTACTGAAAGGATATCATGGCTGAGAGCTAGAACAATAGCCTTCGCCATGCAGGAGTCAGTTGCTCCAACTGAGAGACATTCATGTGAACAGCCATGAAATCCTCACCCTGTCCTTGTCAGGCCATTAAGGGTTTGCCCTCCCCAGTGCATGGAGAGCAAGGCCCTGAGGGATGTGAGTGCAACCACACCATGGTGCTTTTACATCCTTGTGCTCCTGTGGGAGTAGGGTTGGTGTGTGAGGCAGATGATGTGGCCCTGAGCAGTGCTGAAGTACTCCTTGTACTGCTGATTTCTCCCTCCTGCTGCCCCCTGTCCCAGGACAGCCTCAGGCCCTGCAGTGCTGCACCCACCTAGGTCACAACCCTCAGCCCACGGCACAGTGACATCAATGTCCCAAAGCCAGGGTAAACCAAGACTGGCTGCTCGGCTGGGCGAGACCTGCAGCTCTCTGGCATCTCTGGAGGTCCAGAGGCAGATTTTGAAAACAGCATTGATTTGTGAAGGGACTCTCAGCCAACAGCTGGTTCAGGTTTACCAGCTATAGCACAGTTTTGCAGCAGGAGTACAGTCTAAGAAAATTTTTTTTAAATCCCAAACTATTCATGCAAAAGAAAGATCCCGATTCAACTTGTTTTCTAATCACAAGATTCAAAACAAACTAAAAAAAGGATTTATGAATTGTCACCTACCCATGTAATCAGTGAAACAAGCCTTCTGCTAAGAGTTTAGAAATAAATCATGAATGAATTAACTGGGCACTTCTAGAATAACACAGACTTCAAGTAAATTCCTAGCACCCAGTGCTGAGGGCAGGATTGGGAACATCAGCCAGACGTCGCTGTCCTTCCCAAAAGCTGCTCTCTCTCAGGGAAGTGCACACTCAAGACGATGTCCAAGCTGAGAGTCCCAGGGGATGAGTGACACGGAGGAGAGGGGAGCAAAGCGAGAGCAGTGCACAAGGACTCTTCCCACAAGGACTCCTGCCAATCAATCACAGTGCTCACATCCCAGATGCTCTGTACCCCTGGAAACGGACATTGCTGGTTTCTTGGCTCAGGAGCAGGATTTCAGAGCAGGAGAGCATGAAGTCTGTTCCTGTTACTGCAGGGAAGCTGGAAGCCCATTACATACAGCACAATATGCTGGCCACGTGCTTTCTAGGCAGCCACAGCCGTATTACAGCAGCACAGAGAAAACTTTCTGGGCCTTTGACTGGGTATTTGACTCCGAGACATTTAAATCATTGATGCCCACAGTCACTGGGCCTGTTGTCACACAGTAAAGTACAATATACAAGCCCCCTTCTTCAGCATCTGACAGCAAAATCTCTGCTAAAACCTACGTTTTAAGATGCTTCATGTTAAGATGTGTCTCTTGCAGATAAAGCAGAAGCATCTTTGAAGCACTAATTGACTTGAAAGCCACTCAACAATTGCACAGTAAGGCGATCTTCAGCTTTAATGTACTTCAGTGCTGAAAATAAAGATGTGGGTTATGAAAACAATTTACTCATGAGGCATCCGTACTTAGAGGAAGTGAAATACAACCATTTGTGTCCTACCATCTGTGCCAAGCCTGTTGATAAACCTCCCCTGACAGGATGAAATACTGCTCCTGTGAAGGCATCCTTAACCTAATACGCCTCTACAGCATTGGGCTGTACTGGGTTTGAAAAACAGCCTCTTATAATACACAGATGAATTTAGCACTTAAGAAGATTAATGGATTCATAAATAGCCTGGAAATCCAAACTCATTGAATTTAGTTCACGGAACAGGTCAAATAGGCATTTATCAAACCATCTGGCATTTTTCTTCCCTGGGGAAACTGTGGTTGAGTTAGAGACAACTAAGGAGCCCTTGCAACAGGAAAGGTTTGGTTTTCCTTGTACTCAGCTTTCCTCTGGAAATCTCTGGTGCTAATTAGAAAGCAGTAGATCTTTTTAGACAGAGAGCCGCAGACCAAACCAGGATGCCCCAAGGCACACATGTTGAAGCCACTGGAGATGCCATCTTTTTGCTGGAAAACTCTGCAGGCAAAAAATAGCAGCTCCCCTGCTTGGTGCAGCAGCTGCTCCAGAGGCTGAGGAGCTCACAGCCATTTTGCACAGGAGCTGATGCTGGCTTTATCCTGAGCTGTTCCCTATGGACTGTGACACCCTCTGTGTTGTTGGGTGCCAGTGCTCCTTGATCCTGAAAGCATTAACTCTCACTCACAGCTGGCCTGGCCCAACCAGAATGAACAGACAAGACCCAAGGCACATTTGCTGAAGCACTGAGCCCTGTTTGAAAAAGTTTATTTATTTTCCTGGTTCTCCCAGACAAGCACAGACATAAGAGGACACAGGAGCAGCAAAGAAAAGGTCCTCATGGAAGAATTCGTAGATTACCCACCACTTTTCACCTGTTCCATGCCTCAAGTCCATGCTCAGCTGGCCTGTCCTTTGCATATGATTTTGGGTACTCAAAATGGCAGCACGGTCATGTTCCAAGTGGAAGTATTTATGCTGCAAGAAATAGCTTGCCCTTTGCTCTAGACCATAAAAGGACATGGAGCAGTTTGGGGATTTTTTTTGTGAGCAAAATATCAAATTACTTTATTAATGTGCTTTGATACATAAACATTAGCTTTTTTTTCTGGTCCTATTAGCAGCTTTCATTGAAGATTTCAAAGACAAAACATGTAAGATGCCATATAAAAGAAAATGATAGCTTGGCTGGTTAGTATGGCATAACATGGCACACCATTGGGGTATACATTAGTGGTGGAAATACAAAATATTTAGTAGGTCCTGGCTGTATTTGTCACCACCATGCTCTGCTCCTGCTGCCATGCCATGCCATGAAATAATCTACAAATAAAACCAATATATTCCTTGAAACAATATATTAATTGAATAAAATTAAACACATTGAAACAACGCTAATAAGTATGTTGTTAAGTTTAAGTAGCTTTGCCACAGAAAAGAATGTTTGCACAAACATGGGTCCATCTGGTTCTCCTGTACCTGTGCCAGAGTAGCAGAGGGAGAAAGGATCAAAACCCTCATGAGGTACAGGGAACATCACATGTTCTCCAGGCAAAACTCAACCTTACAGCTACTCAGCTTCCACAGAGCTCTGTGAGCATCCAGGAGGCTCTGAGAACGCACAGTGCAGGATTCCTTCCCAGAGTGAGACCCAGTCTTGAACCAGACCCCACCAATTCCCACAGGGCATCTGAAGCCAGATCCAACCAACCCAGCCTGGAACCGTTTGGAGCCAGTTACGTATCAGAGGCCTGCAATACAAACTCTTCCCTAATGACTAAGTAGGTGCAAGGACTAAACGCTCAAGCAGGACCTATGGTCCACACAGCCCTTGGACTATTTGCACATCAAAACAATCACTGTAAAAAGTGCTGGGAGGTAAAAAGAAGAATCAGGCTTGATACTGTTTTCCGCCAGGCCAGAAGAAACCCCTTCAGTCTGTCCATCCAGCTGTGTGGTGTTACTGTAGATTTCAGTGGTGTTTGCCACCTCTGCAGGAAGGCCCATCTGGAGCAAGAGCTTGGAGATAAGGCTGTTGAACTTGCTCTCAGTGGTAGACCAAGGCTCTTCACTCGGAGTCGGGCCCTCAGATGTGATGTTTAGCTCCACTGGGTCGAGACAGTCACCTTCTGGAGATCTCTCGTAGAGCACATCCATCAGGTCAATCCCAGCTACTGAGGAGGGGGAGGCACAAGGAATATCCCTGACAAGCCTGTAGTTCTCCATCCACTCCTTCAGCCACTCGATGCGGCAGTCGCACTCCCAGGGGTTGCGGAAGAGGTACAGCCGCCCGAGGAAATACACCGGCTCGAAGACAGCGAAGGGCAGGGTCGTCAGGTTGTTGCTGTTCAAGTGCAATGCCACCAGGCTGGTGAGGTTTTCAAAAGCCCCTTCCTCGATGTAGCTGATCCTGTTGCGGTCCAGGTAGAGAAACTCCAGCTCTCCCAGGTCCCTGAACCAGGTGTTGGAAATGTTCCTGAGAAAATTCCCGCCCAGGTTGAGCATCTTCAGGCACCTCAGGCCATCAAAGGATTTTTCTGGAAGCTCACTGATCAAATTGTCATTCAGGTATAGGTACTCCATCTTCTGACAGCCCTGAAAAGCTCTCTCATGAATGACATTTATCCTGTTGTCCTGAAGATTCAGGTATTTGAGCCTGCTCAGGCCCTGCAAGGAGTTATAGGCCACAGCTTCAATCCTGTTTCTCTCCAGGTAAACGTGGGTCAGGTTTTCCATGCCCCTGATGGCACCTGGGATCCTTCGGAAGTTGTTCTGGAAGCAGAAGAGCTCCTGCAGAGCAGGCAGCTCGATGAAGATCCTGTCTGGGATGTTGAAAAGGTTGCAATCCGCCAGGTCCAGCTTCACCAGCCGTCTGAGGGCGGTGAAAGTCCGCGTGTGGAGATAGCGGATGTACTCGTTGTGGGCCATCTTCAGCTCAGTCAAGCTGGGCAGCCCCTTGAAAGCCCCCGGGGTGATGAAGGAGATATTGTTGTGGTTGAGCGACAGGGATTTGAGGGAAGGCAAGGTCCCGAAGGCCCTCTCGGAGAGGAACTTGATGCTGTTTTTGTCCAGGTTGATAGAAGAGGCTTCGCAAGGGAACTCACTGGGGATCTGCCCCAGACCAGCGCGATCACAGAGGACGGAGCAGCTCCTCTCCTGGGTGCACACGCAGTTGGGAGGGCAGGACCGCACACAGGCCCACCCTGCCTGGACATGGGGGACCCAAAGGATCACTGCCACAGAGGAACACGCCATCCCCATGGAGGAGAGAACAGGGATGCACAGTTAGCAAACGTGTTAATCACCACAGAAAAAGAAATTACACTGTTTTTTGCCTCCCTTCCAGCCAGGCTCTACACCTGTACACCAGTGCTGGCTGAGAAGCTCTATTGAAAGACTTCCAAAAATCTTCTGCAGGGTTTTTCAAACCCACTGAGAATGTGTGTCATCTAGAACATCATCTCTGACTAACTCCTCTCCCCAAGAGCAGGCTCACCTAGACTTTAGTATTTCTCAGTGTCTCTGTGACTGGTCTCCCTGCAGGCTGACAGGGACATGGTTTAGACAGGGGGCAA
This sequence comes from Pitta sordida, assembly GCA_013390025.1. Lineage (NCBI taxonomy): Eukaryota > Metazoa > Chordata > Aves > Passeriformes > Pittidae > Pitta > Pitta sordida. Next base: position 757,833 of record WEKX01017021.1, on the reverse strand, counting down.
GAAGAAATGTTTTGAAATTCATCAGCTATGGGGCGTTGCAGTATTTCTGGGTCTGGAAAAGGGGGGGGGGGCAGTGTATGATGAGCCAGGCAGTGAGCAGAGGAGATCAGTGAGTTCCCTGCACTGTGTTAATTTCATTACTTTTCCTTCTTCCTTTCTTTGTTCATCCAACCTAACACTTCTCCACCAGAGCCAGTGCAGCACTGGAAGGGTGATGCAATTCTGAAGGATGCAGTACAGTGCTTAAAAACACATTCCCACTGTGTACTGGTAGAACAGCATGACTAAACACAAATTAAGAGATATTGTTCAATACTTGCTTTATGATCTCATCATAGATGAGATACTCTGCACAGATGGGATACTCTGCACCTCCAGCACAGCTTTACTGTTTGGCCAATTCTCAAGACAGTCACCATAGTGCCTTATGTTTGATGGGAGCAGCCACTTTGTCCTTAATCAGCCTGACACAAAAGGTGTGCGGCTATTGTTTCTCTCCAAGTTAGTCCCACACAGGTGGGTGTACAAGGAAGAGAAGAAAGATCTTGAGAAGAAATCAAATAACAAAAGGAACGGGAGACATGAGCTTCCACAGACAGGGTCTTTTAGTGGGGAACAAACATCCAGCCAACAAAACATCCGCAAAATTATTTTTTTTAAAATGCAAAATGGTTTTTGTCACAGAAAGAGGGGAAATTTAGGTTAGATATATGAAACAAATTCTTTACTGTAATGGTGGTGAGGCACTGGCACAGGGTGCCCAGAGAAGTTGTGAAAGCCCCCTCCCTGGAAAACGTTCAAGGCCAGGTTGGATGGGGCTCTGAGCAACCTGCTCTAGTCGAAGGTGTCCCTGCTCATGACAGAGGGATTGGAATGAAATGACCTTCCAACACACACTGTTCTCTGAGTCTGTGAAAATAAAGTCATTAGAGGCAGAGCCTGTTTTGTAATTGCTCTCCTGGGCATATCCTCTCTGCTACTCAACAAAATGAGCAGGCACCCCAGCAGCTCCATGTAGTCACTAGCACAAAGTGGTGCTATTCCTTCTGACTGGTTTTTCTGCTGCAGTTTATTGGCTCCCCACACAAGCACAATCCTTTAGGGGGTTTGTGGGTGGTTTTTTCTGAGGGAAAAAAAGATACAGCAGCTTAACCAACAGCCACCTTTATTAGAGCACTTCTGGGATACTGTTGCTGCTGCAGTAGTCATGTCTCGCCCCAAGGGCCAGGCTTTTCCCCGCACTCCTGCTGACTGTCTGGAGAGTGAAGCTCCCAGCAGCTGGGCTGCCCCTCCCTGCCAGTTTATAGCACAGCGATTGCCCACTGCAGCTGGATCCCCGATGGGCATTTTTATGAAGACGGGCTTGTAAGGTGATGTGCCAGGAAGCATCAGCTTCAGTAAGCATCAGGCTTTTATTTTTGCAGTCCCTAAGGCTTTAATGTACAGAACAAATGACTGTGATTGCTCTGCCTTTCCTCTGTTCTTTTCAAAGGCAACATGCTCAGGACTGTTTCAGAGTTTGCACTGCCTGTGGCTTCTGCAAGCAGGGGACTTGAAAACCAGTTCCTGGGCAGGTCGCCACTGAAGGGCATCAACCCAGGAACTGCCCAGCCTGGTTCTGTTCAAACCACCCTGGTCACTGCATGTACAAGAGGGATTTAGATTCAAGGAGAGAGCATCCCAAAAGGACTTTAACTGTGGCCTCTTCATCGAAATTTGGGTCCCATCGTGTTTTGCCACGCTGTTGTGACTGGAGAATTAGCAAAACAGCATCACTTCAAGGATAAATGATAGTGAAGGACTCTGAGAGGTGGAAAGAATTTCAGACAGGCTGTCATCTTGTTTGTTTGTCTGCTGTTCTCTTTTTCTCCTCCAGCCCTTATCTAAAAGCCACAGCTACAGGAAAGTCCCTTTCATCCAGGGCCCTGGGTAGACAACAGCTGAGCAACCCCCTGAGGACAAGAGGCAGGGAGAACACACTAGGCTCAGATTGTTCTTTCTTTGTGCCTCACTCCCTACCCTGTGCACCAGCCCACCCCCACTGCCTGCCAATAGGGGCATATGTTGTTTTTGTTAGGCAGTTACATAAACTGAGGGCCAGACAGATTAAGGATTTGCCTGTTCCCAAATGTCTGACTGCAGGTGGCTGTCTGGAAAAATGATGGATGCAAGTGTTGCTGCTGGTACGAGAGCCTTGTACGGGCTCAGGGTGACATCCAGAGGGGCATTTGAGCATAGGCTGTCCTATAGGTGAGACTGTCCTAAGGAAGTCCAATGCTCAGCTTCAGCTACCCCAAGCTCAGTCACAGCTCTGGCCCTCAGAGCAGAACTGCACCTGCAGCTGTGCACACTCCTGCTGATAATCAAATCCCCTCCTTCCCCTCCCTGCCTGGTGTCTAATCAGGCAATACAGGACATTTCTATATCTAGCCTACTTTCCTTATACACAAAGGGTTTCAATGCCAAATCCGTCTTCTGCTAGTGTTACTTCACACCAGACTTCAAAGGCCTCTGTTTACAAGAACATCCCTTTGCCTTGTGCAGGACATGGAAAGCAAGCACTTGAGAACTACCCATTGAGAAAATACCTCCCCAGCAGTAGGAACTCAGAGAAGCCCCTCAGCACTGCAGTCTTTGTGACAATTTTCCCTTTCTCTTGCAAAGGAAGTTGGAAAAAATCCACAACCCAAACCCCACCAAACCCTTGGGAGAGCTCAGAGCACAGGAGACCAGCTCTCCCCTGTCAGCCAGATCTCTGACCAACGTAACCTTAAATGTTTCCACTTTTCCTGCCTTACTCCTTCCCCTTCCTCTTCCCCCAAAACGTATGTTCTTTGCTTTTAATGCTGTGTTTGCAGACAGAGCAGCAGCTGGAAGATGCCTCCACCTCATTGACACAGGCGGTGTTCAAATGAGATGTTTGCTTAAGGAATAAACAAAATTACCACCCCCCTCGATGATGCTCTCATTTGCTCTTTTAAGTACTACAGTAACTCAGTATTTGGAAGAAAGACTAAGGAGATAAAAAAAAAGTTTGAAGAGTTTTAAGGAGGGTAAAGAAACAGAGATTGCAATAATTGAGCATTTAATCACCACCTTTCCAAAGGGTCTGTCTAATCCACTACGGTAATGCAGAATAAGAGTATACTCACCATTTAAAACGATGGCAAACATTACCTTGATTATTCCCTAGTGGCATTTCAGGTCTGGCAAGAAAACTTGAGGGATCTAAAAGCACACAGGAAGAACACAGACAGGTTTCATCCTCTGTCATTTCCCTGCATCATTTTTCAGCAAAAAGATCTACGTTTAGAAAGGAATATGGAGGTAAAAGCTCTTCTCTCACACACTTTCAAACTGAAGAAGTCCCCAACAATTTCCTGGTGAGTATCTTTCTTCCGCCACTGACCTTCTCAGGGAATACTGCAGCTTTGTGCCATCGCTTTTCAGGAACTTCTCCACATCCTTCCCACCAGCCGTGCCAAGGGCAGGTTCCTGTTGTCTGAGATGGGAAAAGATCACTCATTGTAAGAGATTGCCTGCCTGCCTCCCCAGGAAATAGGTGCTGACACAGAGGAGCAAAACCAGCTTAGGATCAAATAGTTGAAACTAAAATTCCCAACAGAAATTATCCAGATGCATTCCTTACCTGGCCAGACAGTGGCTGTGTGCTCCCTCCTGCTCATGAGGCTGCCATTAGCCATGCAAGTCAGTCTCTGAAAAGTTGGCATTTTTTTTCTCACAAGCTATCATTTAATGGCAGGAAAATCCTCTGTATCAGAGGATTAGCGGAGATGGAAGAATGTGTCTGTCCTCTAAAGCTCCCAAAGCAAAACAGGGATTGCAGGCAAACCAAACTGATGCTTTCTCCCCTCTGCCAACCTGCTCTCCCCCCACCATTAAAAAAAAAAATACAGGCCAGAATTGGACCGCTGCCACTCACACAGCAGTGCTGAAAGTCATTACTCCACTCCCCATTATGTAAGGGCAGAAGAAGTGGGAGGGTGCAGCCTAAATGGAATTAAATTTGGGGCCAAGCACAAGCTTATGGCTTCTCCTCGTTGAGCTCTCCAAACAGACACAGCTTGGGACTCTCCCCATGCACATTTTCCCAGTCCCAGCATGACCCACACTGCGCTTAAAGGAGACCACTGGGCTTTGATTCGCTGGGAGTTGCTCCTGAAGGACAAGGAGACACCAACATCACTGGGAGAAGGGTCACCAAACCCTTGCTTGGAGGTTGCATGGTACATATGGCCCTGATAATTACAAACTCTGCCCTGTCTGTGAGTGTGTTTTGACTGTGATGCTGCAGCTGGGGCGTGGAAATCATAAGGACAGCTCCTGTATGTGGCGATGTTTTAGCATTCAGGATGTGAATTGGCTTTTAAAGCCTTTTCTGACAGAATGATGATGGTTTCTTTGGAGAGCGGGGGCTGAATAAGCGAGTTATCTCAGCTTCCCATGCCTTAGGTAATTGCATTCACCATGTCACAGGGAAAAATAGATCTACTCTTTATTTTAAGAGAATTATGTATTCTGCTTTTATTTTTTTTTCCCCCAGAAATGGAATACCTGATGAATTTATGCTTGATACAGCAAGAAAGATTCAGCTGGAGACCAGCCTGCTGCTGCTGCTGCTCAGCTCTTCCTGCAAATTAAAGTACTCAGCTGCATTAGGTTTATTATTTTGGTTTGGCTTTCCCTCAGCCAGTCTTAAGGCACCTGGCTGGCACCTCAGGAAATTTGTGTTTTTCTCACCAGCATGAGCAGGCTGGTGCTGGGGGCAGCCTGGAGGGAAGGGAGTGACCCAGATAGCACTGATTTCAGCTGAAGGACACCTTCACTCACCAGCTCTCTGTAACCCTCCAGCTTTGCAGCTCGGTGCTTTGCATTGTGGTGCTTTGCAGAGGAGGAAAGACATTTGCAAAGCCACAGATGAGCATGTCACAGCCTCCACCACAGAGCTGAAGCTGCTGGAGGCCTTGTAGGAACAGAAGTGCCACCATCTGGGTCATCACCAGTGCTGGGGCATCTGATGTTTCCCCTGAAAGTTTTGGTTCCCATGGGAATACCAGGAAGTCACAACCTGCCTGATTGAGGAAAGTAGATCACTGGCCTTTCAGCCATGAAGAGAATTAGGAGGAAGGAGGGGAAGGTGTTATTCCCAGCCCTTTCTTCCCCAACAATTATGAGATTCCTAAGAGTGGTACCAGGAATCATGTCTTCTCTCAGGTGCACATCCTGTCAGGAAGGTGGGAGGCAGTGGGCATGGAGTGTAGGTGGGAAATGGGGACACTTTAGTGTGTGATCAGTTGGCAGCTCCCCAGGGATTAGACCTGCAGCTCGGTTTGCACGGCAGCACTAAATCTGCTCTTCAGAAACAGGAGGGGCTGGTCTGCACCAAGGCAGCACATTTCTGCTGAGACTTTGGGGCTCCCCCGTGCCTCACTGCCCTTCTTCCACGTGCATATTTAAATGCCAGTGCGATGAGACAGGAAGCACCACTGAGCTTCGGGAAGTGCTTTTGTGACCAGCAGACACCTCCCTCAGGACTGTCAAAACACATTCCCTAAAAAAGGCACTGGGAACCTCTGTGTACACCAGGTGGACTGGGACTGGGGGACGTATTAAACTGGGAGCTGTGAGCACCTTAGCAGTCACTTTTGGTGGCAGGAGGTGGTGGCAGTTGGTGCCCACTGCAGAATCAGCAGCTGTGATGCTGTTAGCAATGCTGCTGAAGCCGGCTGCTGCAAGAGCTGGAGGAAGGCTGGCAGGGAACACCTTGGAGAGTTACAGCAGCAGGCAGCCTCATAGGCTAGCAGGCTAGCCCCCATAGACTAGCACAGACATTATTAGCTCCTCCAGGAGCTTCTGACAGGAGCTCTGCCATCAGTACCCATCCCATGTATGCAGCTCAATGACTGCAGCTGGCCTGGTGATCCGGCCCAGTCCCACTCCAACCTTTTCTACCATGACTGGAGGTGAAATGGCTGAAAGAGCCCATGTCCTGCCCCATCGTGAGCCCTCCCACCCACAGCCTCACCCGCCTGTGTCGGCACACTTGGCCAGCAGCAGCAGCCCCAAGGTATTTCTCTGTATCATCTATGGGCAGGAGCCTCACACACCTGTAATCCACAGCACAGACACTATATGAACACCTCAGCATTTGGGCGCTGGGAGGCTGGATGGAGAGCAGGTACTGGGAGGCACACTGAAGTCACAGTTTGTAAGAAAGTCTCCCACAGCAGGCAGCTGGTCAGGGAGCATCACCCTGTGAGTGGCTTCAGCAGAGCACTGTGGGTGCACCAAGCTGGACACCCAGTGCCTCCCATGAACTTCTGGTGACTCCTGATTCATTTCCTGCTAACCCTTGGTCCTGAAAGGGCATGGCAATGTGAGAAAGAGACCTGAAAAGGAGAAGTTTATAGTTGTGTTAGGTAGAAAAAGTTAAATACCAGAGTGTACATAAAGGAGACCAGCATTTATTCTTCAAAGAAACAAACCTGGGCTTTAAACCACACCTCAGTATTTTTCAGAGTATGACTCACAGCTGGTTAATGCTGAGGGTTGAGTGCACGAGAGATGCTCAATGTTGGGAAGCTGCTGTGGCTGCCGGGCTGGAAGCAGACTCAGAAGCTACTGACCTTGCTCGTGCAGCTCTGTGTTGTTAATTTTTTTACCACCAAGGGCTCTTCCCCATGATGTGCCCATTTTAATCTCTGGAAACTTGGAGAAACCAGAGATCAACAGAGCAGTGGTGCTGAGACCAGAAAGCAGCAGAGCTATGCTGTCACTCAAACAAAAAATAAACAGATGTTTATATCTGATCTTACACTAAAAGAATTTGGAGAATTCAGCCCTGATTGGAAGAACCCACTCCGCTCCAGCAATGCGTGCTGTGGGGACATAGACCTGGGCACAGCTTCACCAGTTGGCAGTGAGGACAAGCCGGTGCAGAACCGATGCATGATTGCTTCCAACAACCCATTTCTTCATGGCCAGAGGCATTTCATATGACAGTGGCTGAAGGATTTGAACGTAGCTCCTACCTCTGCTACACATTGATGTGATTTAAAATGATCATTGGGGGCCAGTTCCTGCAGTGGTTCAGCTGCAGATTAAAACATTCCCTTCATTTCCAAAGGCTGAGTAAGAACAGTTGATGGGAATCATCTCACCTAACTGAAGGTGAGATGTCTCACCTTGTCTACTTTAGCCACCTAGCTGTGGGCACCACCATGGCCCATTTTCACTTACAGAGGATGACAAGATAGCCAAGGCCATGCAGCTCTGGGGACACCTCCACACAGTTACACACCAGTGCTGGGTTGGATGGAACCCAAGTGCTGCGTATCCAAATGCTTCCAGCCAAGCACTGGATGCCTCCTTACAGCAGTGATGAGGCAGAGCTGATTGCCTGACTCTGGGGACTGAACACCTTCACTCCCCTGTTTTTTGTCTCTAATAGCTGCTTGCATTCATGGGTTGAGTGCTGGGGGTTGAGGTCCCGGAGTCACAGAGCACCCGATCCCCTCTGTCTGCCCTAGGCTTTGGTTTCCTGAGCTTCTGTAACAGCAGCCACAGCTCAGTGGATACTTCCCCTCTTCACACAGCCACAGCTGTGCCGCACATCTGAGCCTTTCCTGTGTGCACGTAATCACTGGGGTGACCTTTGAAGAAGCTGCCTCAGCATTTCTCAAGAGGGCTCCTGTTGTCGGCTCTGCCCTGTGGGACCCAGGTTGCACTTGGGCTGGTTGCACATGTCAGGTCTCCTCTGTGGTGGGATTATTGTGCTCTGAGCAAACAGGATGGACCAGTGCGGCTGTGCTGGGGTTTGCAGCTGCAGCACAGCCCACGCCACCGCCAGAAATAGTGCTGGGTATGCATGTGATGCTGCTGCTTGCAGCGGATGCAGAAGCACAGAATCACAGAATCACAGAATATTCTGAGTTGGAAGGGACCCACAAGGATCATCGAGTCCAACTCAACACTGTCTCCCTGGCGGGAATCGAACCCGGGTCTCCCACACGCCAGGTGGGGACACTTACCACTGTACTAAAGTGGATTACTATATGTAATATAAGCACTTACTATTGTAATATACTATTGTATTACTATATTATATTGTATTACTATATTATTATATTACTATTGTAATATAAGCAATTACTATATGTTATATAAGCAGCTGAAGAGACAAGGACTGGAGAGCCTTTCCCTTGCTCAGAAAGGACAGCTTTTCTTCTTCAGGCAGACGTTTCATTTTTGTTTGGACTGAGGCCACTAAACCTTGCTCAGGCATTAAATACCGGCCCTGAGGGCACCTGTAGGTGTTATATGAGAGGCCTCCCCTTGGGGCTTCCCTCATCCCTACCCCAATGGAGTGCCATTTCATCCCAGCCCAGGGCTATTGGTCCCTGCCCAGTCTGGGTGCTGCAGTTTGCAGGCTGCTGCTGGCCCTGCCCTGTGTCACAGCCCGCTTGCACCCTACCCAGTGCCCTCAGGCCGCTGTGCTGTCCTCCTCAGGCTGCCTTCTGCTGGCCCCCACTCCATGAATAAGATCCATGGCACTACAAGACACCCCTTGGATTGAAGAGTTGCTGTGGTGCCCCTCAAGATGTCCTCCCCCAGTATCCTCAGCCAGTAGGGCCTCCACTTCACACCAGCCCTGCTTTTCCTCCCACCTGAGCCTCCCTGTCCCCCAGGGATGCGGGTACACACACAGGGGCTCCCATCACAGAGCTGGTCTGAGTGGGACCAGCTTCCTGACAGATACCTGCCCCTGGACTGAGAGCACAGGCAGTGCAGGGAATGTCAGGATGCCCAAACACAGACCATGTGCACAGCAGCCCTTCAGTGCCTCATGGCAGGGCTCAGCTTGTTGCAGGCTTCCTGCAGGAGTCACTCTGGGAAACTCCACCACCTGGTCCATGGAAGGAGGAAGCACGGATAAGACAAGGTGGCCGACAGCAACGCCTGACAAGAAATAGCCACCAAAAAGCTGCTTACCCACGGGGTTATTACGGATGTGAAGACAGTAAGAGGAGAGGATCAAGCTTGGCACCACATCTGAAGCCTTAGCCCTGCTGCTGCCCAATGGCCAAGCCCTGGTGGGGGCCCCAGGACCCTGCAGCTGCAGCAGGAGCATCTTCTGAAAGGGACCAGCACACTCTAGGGTAGGCAGCCTGAAGCAGGTGCAATGCACTCCAAACCTTGGGCTGGTGTGTTTATCTATCAGCACAAACCTCTGACAAGAGCCCAGTCAGACTCCATAGATAGGCAACAGGGAGCCTGGGGGATGAGGTGTAACTCCATCAAGGTCAAATCCTCCCACTGCAGGACAGAGACCCTCTCAAATACTATTCAGGCCACTGGCTTTTGCACCAGCTCACAAGGTCTCTCCCAGCCCATGCTGTTGATGTGATTTCATGTCTCTCTGATGCCAATCGAACATTTCCAGTGAGAAAGGAGCAGCATGGGCTGCTCTGCAGTGAGGGGCTGAGCATTCACCATGGAAGCAAGGTCCTGCTTCCCACTACCATTCCATGTGTATGGATGCAGTTGCTGAGAAACACCTCTATCTGGGTTCCCGGCTAACTCCCCACAATACCCAGAGTAGCCCTGGGGAAGGAGAGGGAAGCTGGGCTGTATTAACTAAAGCTGAAGAGGAACTTTAATACACATTTGCCACATCCGTTCTGTGGCTCTTGGCATTGATGAAAACTGGCTGGCCATGCTCAGGCTTCTCTGCTCAGGGAAAAACCTCTGCTGGTGAAGCCTGAGCAGGGGGTGCATCATCTGCTCTTCTCTTCAGGGTGAGGGCAGCCCTGCTCTCACTCCTGCCCTCAAGCTGCCCTCAGCTCACTGTGCTGCACAGCATCACCCAGAGCCTGGCATGTGCCCAAGCTGGCAGCTGCTGCCTGTATGTTGCAGTAGCAGAGAAAGTCAAGGCTGAGAGCACCTGTAGCACCCAGCCTGCCTTCCCTGCTGAAGCCTTTCCTAGTGTGCCAGTGGTGTGGACACGCACAGAGCGCTGGGAGAGTTTGGGTTTATGATGCTTTTACCAGCAGCTGGGGAGCTGCTCTGTCACAGCCTTTTGGCATCTGTGGGGTCATTTCTGTCCTGTGTAATACAGCCTGTCTCCGGCTGAAGTCCTTATGCCGTGCTTTCCACAAAGTGCTGCCTGAGGCAATGATTTCCTGCAGTTCTTTGTTATCTAATGGGAATGCAGCACAGGACACACACAAAGGCAAGGACACATGGCAGTGAGCTCTGCTTCATGCGCCCTTAGTGGCTGGTGAGTCCATTCATCCTAATAAAGCAGCCCTCATGGCAATGTGCAATGAACTTAAACACAGCACTGCAAACACCTTTGGAAACAGTCTATCTGCACTAAACACACAACAGGCCATAAATTATCCTGACCAACATCCCTCCCAGACAGTTTATTTACCTCCTGGTGATTCATCTCTCCACCTCCATGACAGGATCAGGGCCACCTTCTCTACCCTGTATACTGTCAACACGGGGCAGGTTCATCACTTTCCTATCTCTGCTTAACTCAGACATGTCTATCAGAAGCCTGCTCTGTAGCCAGGTGAGATACTCGGGGAGAACGAACCAGAAGCCTTGTAACTCTTGGATGAAGGGATCTGGGAGGCCATAGCTGTGCTGCAATGTGATTTTTCCTCTACCTGTCATGGTACTTTTCCCTGCCTGACAAACACTTCTGAATGCCAAGTAACAAGGAGAACTCCAACATGCCAAGCAGCCATAATTACCTGGTGGTAATAGATCTAAAATAGAACCTGTTGTCTGTCAGAGATGTTGGCAGATAGGAAAGGGGCAAAGCATCAAATCAAGAATAAACTTGATAATAACCATAATAACCAGCACACTAACCAGAGGTCAGAGCAATATTATAGTTGCAGATGGTCTGGAAGAGTTGTTAAATGAACTTATCATGCCTTACTGAGTATGCAATGGCCATGCAGTCTGTGAATAATCAAGCCCAGATCAGTTAAAAGATTGGGACGAAAATATAACAGAAGAATTTACAAAAACCTGTTAATTGAGCTCAAGTTCTCCTTCCAGCCAATGTGTATTTCAGTACAAAGCCACATACACAGCTTTCACCCATGTCCCCTCCTCAAAGGAAAGGGGTGTAAGAATTCTCCAGGGCTCCTCCCCACAGCTGCATGAGTAAAAGCTTCCCAAAGGGTGCAGCACACCTGAATAGAATGTGCTGGGCCACTAAGAAAGGATGCCATGGAAAAGAAACTCAGCATAGAGCATGTGAAATCGCGGTGAGAAACACAACTTTGCTCCAGGGACACCAGAGGGGAGATGGAATAGTTGGTGGGATGAGCAGCTGCCCTGGGAGAAGCTGGTGTGGCCATGGACAGCCATCTGCCACAGTGCTTTCCCCAGGCCTCCACCAAGTCCATCTGCAAGGGCTTTAGATTCTCCATCTCCAGTAATGCAGCTACTTAAGCATCCCCCACCTGACAAATGCAGAGTTTTTGCACGGGCCTAAGATGATTAAAGCTAGCAGAGTGTGGGGGTGGGAGGGGAACAGCCACTGCAGGAGATAAGCTCACATTTACACCCACTTATTCTACTTCCCACTCATTCCCTGCCTGGGCTGCTGACACCTCCTCCTCCGCACCAACCCTGGGTTCCCTGTGACCATGCAAATCCCCCTCGCTGGGATGTATTTATGGATCACAGAAGTACAGCACTTCTGCTCATCCAAAAGGCTGGTTGCATCTGGGGATGTTGTGCAGGTTGCATCTGATTTGCTGGAGCCCAGAGACAGCTGGGGAAAACCCTCTTTGCTCTTGTCAGAAAAGCTGTACCACAACAGCTTGGGCCTTAGCAACAAGTGTGTTGGAGCTACTGCACCCAGTTTGAGATATAACAGGGAGTAGGGAGTACCTGCCCTCCTTGTATGGTGGGAAACAAAATAAATGAGGAGACAAACAAGATGTGTATGAGGCAGGGGGAGGGAGATGCTGCAGAAGTGCATTGATGAAGCTGAGCTTTGTGAAATGAGACAGAGGGACAGACATTCAGCATAGAAAATAAATCACACATGGGATCTGAAAAATACCACAGCCCTCAAAATACCCCAACTGTCTTCTACCCAGAACTTCTCACTATGGTTATTATGTCCCCTTGATTTCAGCAGCACTTTCACACTTCTCTGAGACTTACCAGGTTGTGCAGGGGGGACACATTTGGTACATGAGGCTGTGGGAGAGGGAAGGAACTGCATGACAGGCCATGTAGGACAGCACCTCTGGGGCATCCAGAACATATCCTCTCCTTTCTTGACAGTCTCTGAGCGCTCACAGCAGCCTCTCAGGTGCACTCAGTGAAAGCCCATCCACAGTCTCTCTCTCCTACCAGACCAATGGGCTCACCAGTGTAACAGAAATGCTCTCCTTAGATAAGGAAACTTCGCTGCTCAGGGCTGCAAGTGGTACAGTTTAAAATCTGCAAAATAACGAGCAGACTGTGGAAGCAATGAATGCTTGGTGGGTGCCTTGACAGAGCATTGCATCAGGTCCCAGGGACCCTACTAGTGCTGCAGGCTGGCTGTGTGTGGTCTGAGGGTCTCCAGATGAAGGGCTGCAGCATCAGGCCTCGCCTCAGGGTGCAGAAAAGAGAACACACAGGTCCTGCACAATTTGATGGGCAGTAGCATCTGCAGAGGAATGGGATGAACAGCCAGGGCAGTAACATGGTACAGTGAGGTTGGTTTGTGCCAGCAAAGCTTAGATCCGGGCACAACTTGTCCGAGACCTGCCCCTGCAGCTCTGGGACCATGCTGCACAGCAGCGCCTAAATATAGGTGGCTCTGTTCAAACCTGAAAGACTTAATAAAGGACTAGATGTTTGCCAGGGGATGTCAGCAGCATGGATGCTGAAACACCCTTGAGGCTCTGGGTCTGAATGTTTGATCCACCAAGGAACAGAAGTGTTTTGAGAACTGAGGCTCAGTCAGCAGCTGAGGGAGATCTGAACACTATATTTATTCAAGCATGGAATGTGCCTTCCTTTCCATGACAAAAAAATATCTGTTCCCTCCGTCATGCCTGTGCATGACCAGCCAGCCCAGTCCAAACACGCTCCGTCAGGTGTCGCTGGGACACTGCTCAATGCCTCGTTCCGTGCAGGGAGCCCAGCCCCAGCAAAGCTCTCTGAGCTCCATCATCCCACACGAGCCTGGGAGCGTGCAGGGACAGACTGTGCTCCACAGCAACACTTAACACCAGCAACACCCCCACGGTTCCTACACCAGCAGGTTTTTCCGCGCTCGCCTGACGAACAGCAGCCTCAAACTCTGTGTGTGGGGAGAGCCAAACCCACACCACCCTCTCCCTGAAGCGCTGGGCCAGCACGGATCAAAAGGGGACTATCCCCCCCTCCTGTTGAAACCATGACACTGTGCCGCAAAATTAATAAATAATGCCAGCAGCTTCCGTCTGGCAGCAATTCAGTGAAAGAGGAGACGAGATTTGCAAACACTTCCGTGGGGTGAGGGGCGGGGGGGTGAGAGGAGGAAGCATTGCCTTCTGTTTCCTGGACTGCTTCTGCATTTGGACCGAACAAATCTGTAGATAAAATACAGAAGCAGCTTCAGGAGCAGAGACCAGGGCCCAGGAAAATCCACCCCCATCCTCCGTGAAAGCTCTTGCTTGCCACTCCAGCCCTTCTCCAGGCCACCGGCCCTGGCCCTGTGCCTGACAAGCGCTCATGCAGATAAAAAAAAATGAAGTCTTGGAGACTTTGGGCACCTGGAGCAGCAGCAGAAGCTGCAAAGGTCACAGTTTTGCACTCCTATAATTGATTTTGGAGTGGGTTTTTTGCCTTTCATGCAAACTCCACAGCAGAAGTGAGGAGGGAACCATCTCTCCAGGAGGTTCCGTGGGCATTATCGGCCCCCTGCCTTGGCCTGTCTTTTCACACCTAAAAGGGGAAATGGCAACATTAACAGACGCCAAATTAAAGGCTTGAGTGTCTCATTTTGATGAAACCTGACACAAGTCAAGAAAGCTTAACTAGGGCCTAAAAGAGGGCTAATTATCAAATGGAAAATTACTATCAGGTAATTTGTCTTTAATGTGAGCTAATCATTTCTAGGGGAGGAATTAATTAAGTGGGGGAATTAAATCACCAAGCATTTGCAGAGTGACCATTTCTGATGGGATTCAGTTAACGAGCTCCCTGATAATCATGTCAGCTTCATTTTCTTCTCCTCTAGACACAAGAGGAGAGACAGGAGAGCAGATTACAGCAGTGCCTCCCCCTCCCAGGCTGCAGCACCTTATTGAGCCTCAGCCTTTTGTCTTGACAAAACCTGAGTGAATGAAAAGCAAAGGCCAAAAGCAGATGACGGGCAAAACACAGTTGTTAACAAACAAACAAACAAAAAAAAATCAGTAGGTGAGAGAGAAGGAAGTTTGCTTTACAGAAATGGCTCTCAGGGTCATGACACACCCTCGTGCCTGAGCTCAGTGCCAAACGAGAACTGGAGGCAAAGTCCAGTGCCAGTGATGCCCAGTAAAGAAGGGGATGAAAGGTGTTTGGGAACAACAAAAAACCCCTCATTTTTATTGGGGTTTCAGTTTTGTCCAAGCTGTTACTCGGTCTGAGCAATGGATGGGAGGTTGAGGCTCCTTCATGGTGGTTAATAAAACCCAACTGGTGAGGACACACAATCTCGTTTCTGTCTAATTAGCCAGAGCTGTGTTTATTTCAGCATCATACTTTTATGACAGCTCCGTGCCAGCTGCAGGAAGAGAAATGATCTCCAGCCTTGTAGAAACGCAGAGCTGCATGGGCAGACACCACCTGATCTCTCACAAAGCCTGCCAGCACAAAAATAACTTCTCAGAAACACTCGAACACATCTGAACAAGCAGAACGAGCCAATACTGGATCAGCACTTTGCATCACAGGGCTGCAGCACTTGTGACCCAGCCTCCAAAGCCCTATATTTGGATCTACTTGGATTTGCTGCATCTTCAGACCAATGCCTGAGCTCACCTACTTTCAGTTCTGCCAACTCCTCACAGCGTTGTGTGCCAAATTCTCTAACCACCCTCCTGGATGGAAAAACACAAGCATTTACACTTCAGGGCAGTGACTAATTTGTGGCATCTATAATGGGTGAGGCTCTGCAAGTGAAATAATATAGTCAGATCCGGGTGGAACTGAGGGAGAGAGTTATATTATCCATGTCATACACAGGCTGTGTTTTTCCACACATGAACAGGGGTCAAAGGAGGCAAACTGAAAGCTTAGGACTCTCTCCAGAAATGGAATTCACTGCTGCTGATTTGTAAAATGATTCTCCAAGTGTTGTGATTTTTCCTGATACTGCATGTACTTGCTGCAGTAGCACAGACTGATAGCTCTGAGACATCTTGCAGTTTATGCCTGAATGACAATAATAATAATAATGAAATAAAGCATGAAAGCTGTCAGTGTCTGTTAGCGAGTTTACATTACAGAACAAAATATTCTCTCCCGGTACATGCTGGGTCTCATGCAGATTCAACTTTTCTGGGTGACGCAGATGCTGTAAAAACAACTCTGAGTCATAGAATAAAATCACATAATTCCCCAAAGCCAAATAAGGACAGAACTCAGCCCACACTGCTCTGACTTCCCATTTTCCTGGTAGTAAAAATTTTGTTTATCTTCCCTTCTAAACGATACTGTTTCCTTGCTCTCAGTAAAAATTTTGATCACCTGAGCCCATAGTTGGGGTAAATACTGGTATTGTAAAAAATAGTCACATCCCAGCATCTGCAAGGCTTAGTGTAAAGCCTGTTATGTGCTCTCTGGGACTAGCTTTGCTAATTGATATGAAGTCTTTATGAGGAACCTGGAAGGCATTCCCAGTCTGTCTGTAGTTTTATTTTGATAAATTTTTCACCAAGACTTCATTTACAGCCCATTAGAGCCAGGCTTGGGTATTTTACGAATGTAATACAGCAGCACTCAAAGAGCACTTAATGTCTTAAGTCTTTAGAATGCTTTTTAATTTTGTAACACAACTGAATTGTTTCACCACCAGATTTCTCATACACCAAAGTAGGCAAGGCCTTATGCAAACATCCTGGCAGCATGTAAATAAAGCTTTCAGACTTGATCTGTGTGTGGTATAAAACATCATCACTCTGCTCTTGTCATTTTGCATCAGCACCTGCTGAGCTTTTCAGTTTGAAACCTTAAGGACGTTTTATTAATACGGTGGGAGGAGCTGCATGTAAAAAACAGGATGTGATGTATTTGCAGTACATGCAAGCATATTGCTTTATTTATTTTCCTTCTCCCTGGCTTGGCAGCACCTGCACGAGCTGAGTGACTGTGCTGGAAATACAGGTTGCAGTGATCACACAGCGATGCACCATAACCTTGACCAGAAAGTGAGACCTTTTTTGCATTCTTTCTAGCCCTCTTTAGGGTCCAATTTGGAGGGCACAGTGACATACCTCTGGCTTTACGTTTTGCAAAGCAAAAGCTCTTTTCTAGAGCGTGAGAACGCAGCAGTGTGTTCGCACAGCGCTGCTGCCTGATGGTGGATATGGATGGCATACCAGTGACTGCAAGATTCACACACAACCCCGGGTACTTGAAGCCATTAACACAGCAAAGCCAAGACATACTCAAAGTGTGTGGCTCGTAAATCAAAAAGAACAAACTGTGCTGTGATCTACCAGGGCTTTAACTCATCCCTCGGCTGCGCCGCAGCTCCAGCCAGCCAGGCCAGGCTCGCACAGCTGCACCCCCTGTCAGCTCTCTCTTTAGCTATCCCACCTCCTCCTCCCCGCTCTCAAAGCTTCTAAGTTACCACTAGTAACTGAATATATTTACTGAATATAACCGAGGTATCCAAGAACAGAAGAGACTTCGTGCACATTTGGCATTTTTGCGTTGAACGGTAACATTTATGTATTTTGAGGCATGTTTTTCCACTGCTGTTTTTTAAACATAGTAAGTTCAGTCTGGTTTTAATGCTGGGTTTTTTCCCTGAAAGTTCTACCAGATCTCTAAAGGAGGCTTTATCACCAGCATGTCACTCGAGGAAAAGCAAAAGTGGCAATTTATTCAGTCCCTTTAAAACTCCTGTATCATTAAATCCGATGTAACTCAAATGTTTGAGAACTGTTGAGAAGAAAATATGTCTCTATTAAAGCTCCAAGACTCTTGTCTTTTTGATTAAGGAAAAGCAATTTGTTACTTCTGAGACCTCCCACACCATATTCTTAAGAGAGAAAACGCAGGAAACAGTCAATCTGACATTACCCATTTGGGGAGGAATAGAAATATTCCAGAGTTTCTTTATCTGTCATAAAATAGCTAAGAAGAAATGACTGGGTTTTTTTACTTTCTTGACAGCTTTAATCCATTGATAAACCTGGAAAACTTAGTGCTTTCACCTGGGATTTATATGAAAGGACAAGAGAAAGTGCAGATGAGCATATCTGAGAAAAAAAAGGGGCATCATTAGTACCCAGCCATCCTGGCCCAGCATCTGTAGTGCTGCGTATGAACTTAAAGGGGGACACAGCAGTGACTCCACTTGGACAAGGGTAATTTAATACATTAATTACATGTAATACATATAATTCAGCAGTGCAGTACAGTCTATGTTGATCACCAAGCAGCTTACAGAAATCTCCTCCAAATACTGCTGTCTGCCTAACTTGTACTGCTACAAATACACTACCATGGGGTTTGTTTTAAGTGCTGGCCTTTCTTTTCCATCCAAAGGAGTTTCATATTAATAATTTAATTGTTAATAATTAATAATTTAATCAAACAGCCTGCACAACAAACTGGCAACAAGCCTTACAGCCCCAGTATTTGATTCTTTACCTGTGACTAGACACCATGATCAAATCTGAGGTTTACAGCCTGGGAAGGTCACTGGAGCGCTCTGCCCCTAACAAGCCAGACATAGATGTGTCTACACTGGTGCATTTCCAGGCTGCCGACGGATTTCATATCCTTTCCTGGAGAAAGCTGTACCTCCATCTCTCAGCTACTACAGACGAGGGGTGATGTGCTCACAAGCCATGGAGGCTGGAGCTGTCAGCACTGACACCAGTGTTGGTTGTCATTCTGCAGAG
Organism: Pitta sordida; assembly: GCA_013390025.1. Lineage (NCBI taxonomy): Eukaryota > Metazoa > Chordata > Aves > Passeriformes > Pittidae > Pitta > Pitta sordida. Next base: position 739,681 of record WEKX01017021.1, on the reverse strand, counting down.
GGCACTGGTAACTCCCCCAGTCAGTCATGGGACCATGGTCTGTACAGTTTCACAGCTGTCATGCTTAATATTTTAAACAAGCGGGTTTTGCTAAGTCAGAACACATTCACAAACCAAGAGATCATCTCAGGGCAAAGCCTGTCCAGGAAAAAACCTGTATTTTGGCACTGCAGCTTGGAGCAAGGCAGCACAGATCCCAGGACTGCCACAGCTGGAGTTTGTTTATGGAGGAGGTTTAACACACAACCTTAGCTAATCTCTGAGTTTCCTAGAGCCAAACATAAAACACTGCTTGTTTATTCCTCCAGACAGGAATTTGATCAGATGAGGCCTGCAGTTTGCCAACAGGCTCTCATAGCTCACAGGTGATACTTTGGGGAGACCAGAAGAAGAACAGACCTAAGAGACCACCATGAAGCTCCTCCCTAAGAAGCTCTAGTTAGCATCACTCTGTATGAAGTACAGAGTTAAACCCCCCTGCTCCCATGAGCAGTCCTTTGGATTTGCATGGCAGTTCAGATAACATGTTACTCTGCTACTTGCTATATGAATGTGGAGCAAAGGGCTACAGGTCATCACACATGGGATCTGTGTTACCACACGGGTTTCCTGTTATCCCACGAGTCCATTGTAAGAGTTAGCCAGCATGTACACTGCCACACCATGACACCCTCCAGAGGGATGATCCCAGAGAGGCTGTGGATTCCCCATCCTTGGAGTTTTTCAAGGCCAGGCTGAATGGGGCTCTGAGCAACCTGGTCTAGTGGGAAGTTCTGTGCCCCTGGCAGGAGGGTTGGAACAAGATGATCTCTAAGGTTCCATCCAGCCTTGACCTTTCTATTATTCTGTGATCCCATTTGGGCAAAGGAAGTAAATAATGGAAAGGAGACATGTCTCTCAATTGACAAGGCATGACTACATATAAAAAGATGGTACAGAAGGAGTTTAGACAGGAGTCCTGTGGTGTTAAAAATACCCAGGAACAAGGTAAGTGAGGATCGATGAAACAGATGGAAGAAGTTTGGAACCTCGGACATGTGCAGTTCTCTGCCTTGCACCCCTGTGTGCTCAAGGGCCCCAGATTTCCTCTGAATTTGCTTCAGTCCATCAGAATACACAGGAGCACATGAGCAGCCATTAACACACAAGAGACATTGACTGCACACCAAAACATAAAAGCTGGAATATAAGAGTGAAAGGTTGTATTTGAACATGCAAAATCCTTGTCCAAGGACAACCAAATGAAGACCAGCTAAAAAGGGAGGACTCCTACACTGTTTAAGAGCCCAGTTCCAAAACTAATAGCACCTTCCCATCTGCAAGTTATCAAGCTCGAACAGGCTGAGCTCTCAAGCAGAGGGATGAACAGAAACACCTCAGGGATGGCCAGGCAGGGTCTCTGCAGAGCAGCTTTCATGTGACCCTCAGCAGGTGCAAGGACCAGATCACACCTGGGAGTGTGGTCTGGTGGTGCCTAAAAGGGAGGGTGGGTAAATGCTCCCCAACCCTCCTGCACATGTGCCCTGCCTTTCAAAAGCAGAAGGGCTGCTTACAGCAAGTATCTTCACTAGCACTCCTCGTGCTGGTAAAGTCCATGCAGGTAAGGACAGGTCTGTATCTGGGACTGCTACGTTTGACTGCAGAATGTGAGGGGTTGCAGCACCTTTGATCAGAACAGCAGAGTCAGGAGATACTGAGCTCTCAGCTACATGAAGAGGCACTGAGATAAATTAAAGATTAATGTTAGAACTTGAAGCATAAATTAATCCCACTATTGGCTGTACTGGGTTGGAAATTGAATTAATTTCTCATCACATGAAAGGGGCTTCAGCACTGCCTCTGGGAGTTTCAGTGTTTCCCACGAAGGGCAGTAGGTTTATATTATTCAAATCACGTAGGAGAAGCCTGGCTCCTCTCTAGCCTGGTTTGCTGGCACTTCACAATGTAAACATACGTTCTGTATCAGCTGGGCTGTGGAGACTTGAAGCAACATGGGAAGGAATTGTTTTGTCACTAAAGCACCTCATTCCTGCCCACCAGCACTTCAAGGACTGCTCAGTGATTCCAGCAGAATCATAATGGGAACTTTCTGCTGGGAGAAAAGTAAGTGCAACCAGCTCTAGATCCACTCCTGAGGGCAGTACCACAGGTTAAAACTAGGTAGGAAGGAGGTGTCACACCAGAGCCTTCCCTTGCCTTCCAATGTGAGGGGACACAAATCTGATATTCAGGAGGGACCAGAGGAACGAAGGGTAGTACCGGCCACCCAACAAGTTAAATGGCTAAATAACCTCCCCATATGGAGAAGGAAACAGGCATTTCTGTAGCAAGAGAGGATCAGTTCAGGGATATGTTCAAAAGAAGAATGTGGTATGTACTTTGTGAGCAGGGAGGGACTCTGGGAAGCTCTGCATGAAAAACCCAGGAAAGACTCACATCCACCACTCCAGACTCAGTGTTTTTCTCACTTTAGCTCTTGCCAGCACGAACTGATCCAGGACATTTTCTCTACCCACAAAGCTGATCAAGCACATCCTCCTGCCAGCCTGCAAGCGTCAGCAGCCAGCCTGCACCAGCGCCAACACACAGCTGCCATCCCCCCTTCCTCTCTCACCAGCCATCCCCAGCCAGCCCCCCACAGCAGACTGTGGTCCCTCCTGTGACTTCAAAGCAGGAAGATCCAAAGCTTTGATCTCATTCCCACTTTGACATCAGAGGGCAAAGCCTACGCCACAGCTTTACTGCAGCAGGACTGAGCTGCCTTTGCCCAGCTGGGGGGGACCCCCTAGAGGCCTCATTTAGAGCAGTGAGAACCAACACTACCACCACCACCTGTTGCCTTCGAGGCTTGAGAAAGACCCACCCTTCAGCTAAGCCTCAGGAAGGGGCAGAGGAAGGACTCTCCTTGACTGTCCACTGGGAGCAGGAGTGAGAGCTGCTGAACTTTATAGAGTCACAGAACGGCCTGGGTTGGAAGGGACCTTAGACATTATCTAGTTCCAGCCCTCCTGCCATGGGCCTGGACGCCTTGCACTAGACCAGGTTTCTCAGAGCTCCATCCAACCCATCTCTGACACTTCCAGGGATGGGACATCCACAACTTCTCTGTGCCAGTGCCTCACTTTTTTCCCACATAGCAGGAAACTTGTCTTTTCAGTAAACAGCAGTGAAGGGTAACCCAAGAGTCAGGATGCTTTGGAAATACTGCCTCAAGTGTCTCTTCCGAGCTTGGAAAAGTGCTTTACAAGACCATTAATGGAGGTGATGTAACGCTAGTGCTGGCCTCAGCAAAACCAGCCCTGCACAGTGCACAAAAGGAGACAAATTAACCAGGTGCTAAAAGGTCCACTTTTGCTGTCAAAAATCCAATAGACATTTTCTCTACAACATTTCTGAGAGCAGGATGGGACCATAAATCAAATACATTCTACAATCCACATACTGAACACGTAGGCTGCTCAGGCTGTACTTTTGTAACTCGGTGGTAACTTTGCACACTGAACATTAAAAAAAATACAGTGAATAACAAGGTGCCCCTGCTGCTCACTGGAGCGAGGCAGCTCACCCCAAGGTTTTCACTGTCAGGTTGCAGCCACACGAGGCTAAATTGGTGACAGGCAGTGCAGGTATTGAGTTACATTGTGACAAAGAAAACGGTGTCACACACTGATAGGAAATGACTGCAGAGCTGGTCAGGAGCTCTTCAACAAAACTGTTCTGTGGTTTTTAGAAAATGCTGATACTTCAAAAAATATCTGTGAGGTGGGGCCATTGTGAGAAGTGGTTCAGAATTGTCAAAATGTCAGCCTTGGGCTTTCTTTAAAACAGTGTACTTGGAAAATTGGATTTAGAAGCTAAAGCCATTTTACTGCAATTTTTTAATAAAGGAAGCAATACAACAAATAGCCTGAAGTTATCAAACAACCCAGACTTTATGTCCCATCAAACACACTGCTATTTTGATCTGTATCAGTAGGGAGGAAAGATTTTAATTTTAAAGCTGAAAGATTCCATGGAAAAGGACAAACATCTCACACAGGTCTAATTTTAATAATACAGCATGCTCTATTATATAAACTGGCTTCTTCCTCTTTTTGGAGGTTTATCAGTCACTGCATTGTGGTTATTTTTGTGCTATTGACAAAATAATAGCAAAACCCAAAAGTCTTCTCAGCATAAATCTGTATCTTCTCTGAGAAGAAACTGATAAAAACTGATGAGGTTTCAGATACCGAGTAGTTCAGGAAGTCGTGTTTGAGGACTACATGTCACAGCCACATCCACTTACAGTTCTGCCAGCTACTGCTCTGGCTGAAAGAATTCAATGACCCAGCAGAGTTATGTCTAGGTAACCTACAGGAATAATTCCTCCAAGAAAACCCTTGCACAGACATCTTCCTACAGCTCAGACAGGACCTGTTGTCTGTGAGGTCCTGCTTGAGTAGCCCTGCAAGCTCTTCACCTGGAGACATGGATTTGCCATCCTGAAGGGCACTGCAGATGTAATCACACATGCACCTAAAAGGAGACCTCCACACCGGAGGCAAAATATTGTACAGTAGAAATAGGCTGCTGGGAGCAGGAACATAAAGGGAAACAGCAGTAGAAGTTTCTGACTTTGGAGGAAGCAGGTGGATCTCTGAAATTACCCAAACCAAATAGAGGTTGCAGATGGTGGCCCAAAAACTTGGGGGGAAAAAAGGAAGGGTTACCTGGTTCAGAAGGATGAGGGCAGATCTTTGGGACTCAGAGGAAGGTACAGGTTCCTGAGCTTAGTAAAGTCGGGGAAGATAGAAGGAAAACAACATGGTTTCAAGCCAGTGGGACAAATGGCAGAAACACATGCAATAAATGGCTGGCAGTCCCCAGCTCTATGGCTGGCAATTTAACACCCTGCCCACACACTGACAGACATAAAACCTAGCAGAGAAGTAATCTCTAATCATAGCATCTGATGATTACAAAAGGAAAACCACTCAATAACCAGAGTAACTAGGAAACTGCACCACAAAAAAAAAATTTAGCTTTCCCATTGAACCATCAGTGTGGAAACACATTCCTTTTCCCTCAGCCTAATCTAATTCACATAATTCTTGATAAATTTTAACCTAACCTAATCTGAAAGGTTTCCACTGGTGCAAGTTCTACCCTCAATCCAATGCCTTCAGCAGAAGAACTGAAAGAGAGGTAGGGGTGAACCTGTATGTGGTGTCTACAGCCTGTCCACGTGTGCTTGAATTTGGAAGGATGATCAGACTTCTAAACCTAAGTTGTATCCTTCATATTAGAATTGGTGAAAACAGTACAATCCTTTCCTTATATGGGAGTGAGAAAAACTTGGGGGGACTAAAAAGTCATGCTTTGATCCCTGGTACATCCTAGAACAAGTCTCCACTGAGTTAACAAAAGCCCTAAAAAAGTGACTGGTGGTTGTGTTATAAGGTGGACGTTCTTTGAGCACACCTGCTCAAGCAGACACCAACAAGGACACAGAGAAGTCCTGATACTTCCATCTTGTTAAAATATCCATAATCCTGCAGCACAGCCCATGCTGGAGAATTCAGCAGTGCACTGCAGGGTTCAACTCTATTTGCTGCCACTTCTGGGAATGCTCTTGTCTTGCAGCACTGAAACCTGCCCTCAGCCCATGAGTGGTTTTCAAAGTCATGATTAATTACTTCAAGAACTCCTCAGAGTTTTACAGCAAGGCTGCATCACTGTGGTGCTGAACTGAAGACCAACCAGCAGCAGGAGAAAACCTCCCAAGACCCTGGTGACCACAAGACTCATCTTGCACGGGGAACTCTCATTCCCTGGGAGATACAGCTGGAGAGTAGCAGTGCAATGGCTGCAGCCTGTGTTGGCTCCCGTGCCAAGACTGAGCTCCTCACACTGCTCCCAGCTCCCCAGTTATCCCGAGGGGAAGATGATGTTTGCACTGCAAGAGCAACACAGGGTCACTCACTTAGAACAGAGCTGGGCTTTATTATAACTCAGCCACTGGCTTCTTGCTCCACTGCTCTGAGTCTCCACTTCCTGGTAGGACTGACCTCAAACACGCTGAGACTTGAGTGCGAGAAGTCCTGCAGAAGCACCAGTGGTTGCAATGAGCCTTTCATTTTAATTTACTCACATGAAACAGCCAAGTACTTGAGTGTCTGGGGGATTTTTTTTTTTTTCATAAAGTCCATTGTGATTCAACAGTGGTCTAATCACCAGATTCCTCAGCAGGTAAAGGAGCAGTGACAAGATGTATCCTTTTCTGAACCACCTGATACAGTTAAAAAACTCAGGCAACTTCTCAAGTATATGATTCCCTAATATTTGTATACTCACAAAACTTAAATAATATAATTAAATACACACACATTTCACTCAGGGAGTCCCAAGCACATCTCCTTCATGCATAAATGGAGAAAGCTGGAAAAGTTCAACGGTGTGGTTGGTACTCTATTCCCATAAGCCAGTTCTCAGCTCTCAAGTGTTTTTACAGTTCTTCAGAGAACACTTCCCTTAACCTGAATCTAATCTCTGACTAAGCTCAGCACACAAGTGGTATTTAACAAACAGCTTCAATTAAGATTCCTGGTCCACTTAATTTCTGGCTGTTCCTTCTTTGTAAATAGCCCTAAGCATCTGTTTCCCTTGCTTCACAAGAAATGCTTTCAATCACATGAGCCTCTGAGATCTCAAGTACCATCAGAAGCAGTGTTTGTTTTGACTGCAAGAAAAACCAACTGTTTACATAAAAATTAGAAAAATAAACAGTGGAAGTTGGGTTAGAAAGAACAAGGCTAAATATTTTGAGAAATGGTATCAGAAGTCTCATCTCTCTCCTCTTATAGTTGGATAATCAAGGAATATATTAAGGTGTTCCACGCCGTGGTATTCTTAAAGGTGAATCTACCTGCAAATTACTGGTTTCAAGTGGAACCTAGAAATGCCAGGTGAGATGACAGATGAGACTCGATGTGGGACGGCAATTGTTGATTGTAAAAGCTGATGTCTTTACACTGACAGGATGAACCAGAGACAAACAGTTGCAGCACAAGGATGTGAGTGACCCCAGGAAAACCAGAGCAGCAGCACAGCTGGGAACAGATGCCTTGTGTCTTTGCCTAACTTTTTATTCTGCTTCTTTTTCAAATTTATCTCTACTGCTTCTTTTCCAATGAGTCAACAACTGAAGGAGATAAACTCTTTAGCCACTGAAGAAACTCTGGTAATCAGGTCCCTCCTTGAAGCCACAGTTTCGTTTTCTGCACTGAGTATCTGAGTACATAATGAAAGAGATTTCTATCCCTTCACTCCAGATTGTACTTCAGCCTTCCCTCCAAAGCTCACAGTCCTGGCCTATCAGAGTATGGCCCTTGATGACAAATGTACTTCATCTGAGTTAATCTGGTTTGCATAAAACACCAGAGGGAACAAAGCTTTCATCACACCAAAGACATAATTTGATGCTGTCACTGCACTGAAACCTGTACAGATCATTAATCAGATTCAGCACTGTGTAATCTGTGCTCTTAACTTACCGAACACTACCTGAACAATGCAATTTCTTTAGCAGCAGTATTTTTTGTTAACAGATCAGATGACATGTGTGGTGAATTTCCCCTGAAGTGGCAGGACAAAGAGCAAACCTGCCCTTGGTAGGATGCAGTTTAGAGCAGAATTGTTTACAAAACACCTCTGCAGAAATGCAGTGCCCCTCTAACGACTAAATACACAACAGAATCTCCTCCCACTCTTACCCTAAATGGACAGTTTTGATCAACCAACCAATGGGGAGCCTGGCAGAACCACAGACAGGATCTGTACTGCTGTTTTCTGACACATTTTCTGTCACCTGGACAGCCTTGGCAATCTTCTCCTCAAAAGCACTGCACTTTAGGCCTGGAAGGTTGGTTTGTGTGCTTGTACAACAGCTCCAGCCAGGCTCACTGAAGTGACAGAGCTCACAGCACAAGCAGAGTGGAACTAGTCTCCTCCACCTAGGAATGAGCACTAACACAGGATTTGTAACTCAATGCAGACTAACTGCAGGCTGTTTTTGTGAACACATGGATCAGTATGAGCAACACTGAACACTGCACTTGATGAACGTTCACAAATCCAGAAAGCTACAGACACACAGCTTTAATGAGGTTCACAGTGCAACCTTGACTGCCACAGCCCCAGGAGCATCCTGCTGGTGCAAGCTGCCCTTCCTGTACTCACTCCTTGACTAGACTTTGTGCTTGCACCCATCAAAACACTAAGCAAATCCATCTGATCCATCTGGTAATCCCACTACTCCCTGAAGTTCTGTGAAATCCACACCAGAACATGATTCCAAGTCCCTCCCACCCCTTGTTAACACAGTCAAACAGATCCTGTTTCGAGAAACTGCTGATCTGCACAGGTCACAGTAACCTTGCCGGCAGAACCAAGATTTTACTACCTATCGCCTTTTTGCCGTAACCTCTGCCACTGTTGCAAACATCTGTTGCCTAAGGACTGACTTTACTGCACGTTCTGAAGGCCTCACACAACACAGCTTCAGTGACCAATCATTTTCACCGCTTAACGTCACAGCCATTTTCTTTACAGTTCAGGATGTTTTCTCTACCCCCTCACAAATCTTTCGTCATTTACCGTGGGATTATGTTGCCCAGTACACTGAAATACTGAAATACAAACTTCCACCTCTGTGGGAACATGCTCTGGCTTCTCCTACCCCAGCACCCCTGGTGTCCCAAGGCTCCTCATCCCTGGTTGCTTCCATCTCTCCTACCTCCAGAGGCAAATTGTTTTCTCCAGCCTCTAGGATTTGAGAACCTCCCTGAGCATTTCTGCCACACACAGGACCAAGCTTCCTCCTTCAGTTTTCACTCACTTCATGCCCAATGCTGCTTTACATTACCCACGCCACCACCTTTACAATCCCAGCTCTGTGCTCCAGTGAATGACTCCTCAGCCACACCTGCACTTTGCCAGGAGCAAACCTCACTCAGAATCACCGAACTGCAAACCTTTCCCCTCAGTGCTGGAGCTACAAATACCCTGGGGCCACATCCACAGTGTTTCCCTCTGCTTATCTCCTGACTGTGGTCCAAGTATTTCTGCAACTTTATACATGGATACACAGGTGGGGGAAAACTGCCTTTGGAAGACACAGTTGGACATCCAAGGGTAGAGACAACACAAAGCCCTGCACGGTGAGGTGGATTATTAATGCAAGTCTAAAGCAGGTAAATTTAGTGTGGGCCACAGCCAGTGTGCTGGAAGCAGGCGCTCCAGCAAGCTCTTCCTGGGACTCATGGTCACCTCCTTCCCCTTGCACTTCAAAGCCCATCCAGAGTGGAGTGGTTGTGTACCACGCAAGTTTTGTTTACAGATGTGCCCTGTATTGATGCAGGAGTGCAGGTCCACATCAGCCCTTTCCCAGTCCTCAGCCCTTACCACACACCTATCTCACACTTCTGTGAATACACTTTTCCCCCGTGTATTCACCAGTTTCCACAATCATTGCAGCACTTAATTTGAAACCGTGTGTCTTTCTAGATCACCTCCTCCCAAATGAAGCCAAATTTGTCTCGGATACTGAAAACATCTGACTCTATTCCTTCCGCTTCAGCTGGTCCCCACCTCACACTACACAGCTGTAATGACAAAAATTGGAGCTCTTCACTACAGGGTACCTGCGTGAAATTCAGAGGGACAACTTTTGAGATGAAGGCCATTAGAGTCAGTAGCTGAGGAATCAAGTCTGAGTGCAAGATGACAAAGTTTTTATGAAGTTGTCACAGCCAAACTTGGTGCCCCTACGGACCATCTGCACCACACTAAGTCACCTGCTTCCAGAGCTGCACCTGAATGAGACCACTGGGGCTACAGATCTCATAAACCAGGAGCGACGCTTCACAAATGAATAGACTGTGCAGTTCAACTTTTTTATTTTAATAAAATCAAGAATATGCACAGCACATGCAGTGCTAGCATCTAAACTAATACAATAAGCAATTCTAAACCTACAGTGACTTGAAGTTCAATTTTCACATTCAGCAAGTTTAAATCCATTCTTGCATATTGTTTTGAATCTTTGAATCTGAACTGAAAATATTGCTGGCTGATAAAACTTGCTAAAATGCACAAGTCACTGATTATGCCAATACAACAAAGATAACCACATGTTTGAGGATTGCAATGTGCCAGACATTCACTGAAAAAAAAAAAACCACACAACTAAACAAAACTCACGCAACAAACATCTGAGAATCTGGACACTTCACATCAGTGTTTAGAAGTGTTTCATAAATATCTTAAGACAAGTGTATCAAAACCTTGGCATGTTTAATTTTAAGTTGCCAATTTTTGTTTTACTATCAGAAAGTTATGGCTATACTGCCAATGCCGGGTCTGCTTAATTTGACTTAAGAGTTTAATATGACTTAAACATTAAAAGCTCACACTACCCCGAAATATATAATTTCACGCATACGGTGACATTCAACATTCAAGTGCCAGTGTTTTTGTACTGTCTTTTGGTCAAGTTTCTTTAAACTTTCAAAGAATCACTTTTAGGCTTACAAAAATAAATATTTGTCAAAAATGTTCAATAAATATTACACAAAACTAGCAGCAAAAAGTATCTAGAAATCTGTCGTGTGCAAATAGTTTTCTTCCCAGCTATCATTCCCATGGTCCCAAATAAGTTTTAGAATCTATTTCCTTCTCCTTAAACAAGCTGCGTTCAATCTCCAAGAGACAAAATAAGATTGGAAGTTAAGGACACGCACACAAGACATATATAAAATTCTCTGAATGTGCAATAAAAGAAGTATTTTGTAAAAAGTTATGGGCAAAATGTACAAGGGCCTAAACCTAGACTTGAAATAGCACCATAACAAATGACCTCAATACTGTCAAGTGCACCTACTTAATAAAAGTTTTAGAACAAGGCACAATACACTTGAAAAAATCTATTGCACTTTAGGAGATTTTTGCCATTTTTCCTATGCCACTGTAGATTAGTTGTTAAATGCTCTGGCCGCAAAGTTAGCACAGAAATTCCAAGTGGCAGAGGCGTTTTTCTGGTGGACAATACTTATCTTTGGCCAGATTTAGCATAAACAGACTATAAATACAATGGAAACCTATGCAACTAAAACTGACTAAAACTGCACTTTAATAGCAGAATTGAAACCTTGTGCAGTTTATGTACATTTCCAACCTCTGTGATCTCAGGTTTGTTTGTTACTCTTCTGGAGCCATTTTACAAAGTCTACAGTAAGCCAGTTTAACATCTCCACGCAGCTTGAACAGAGTAATGTGAATCTGCATTAAAATAAAGCCTGCTGCATAATTCTTCCTGTTCATACCCTCTTGACCAAAAAACATCAACACTAGCATGCGTTATTAGACCAAAAATTCAGTCAGGCCCTTGAGGAGGACCAATTACTGCCATGGTCAGCCATTCTACCATTTCAATTTCATATGGCAGGCATTTTTAAAAAGTCTAAATAGATGAATTCTCCTAAAAACTATTTCAAGTTATCAGACCTTTAAACGTTCCCTGTAATGTTCTGCCCACATTTGGCTAGCTCACATTAATGATCTGCCTAAATATTGAAAAAGGAATTGCTGTATTTACTTGCATTAAACTTCAAAAACAGTGCTTTTAATGTATGCATGTATCCATACATCATCTCATCATGACTGGAATGGCTTATTAAAGGCTATCAGGTTCTAAGTACCTATCCAGGATAGAGTGAGCAAATCAGAACTTTAACTTAGTACAGTTTTGCCACATTAGAAACTAATTGCATTGATATGCCTCAAGATGTTTTGTTTTTCAAATCTGCAGATACCAAAAGCCCTAATGCAGGCTACCGCATAAGTTTTTCTTTGTAATATTATGGATGAATCAGTGATTCCTGTTTAAGTTGTATCACACCTGTGTGCCAAGGTTTGATTTTAGCCCAAGTTCAGTAATTTTTTTATTTTTTCAAAACAATTGATATCTTGAGCATTACTGAGCCAACAGGACATCAAAATAAAAGTTGTCTAAAGTTAAAGGCACAGTACATTAACAAACAAATGATCCTCAGTCACAAAATTATAAATGCAGTTTCTGGGTGGGGATGGGTGGGAGGGGAGTTAATCCTGACTACAGCAATAAGAGTCTTCAAAACCACCTTCGAGATAGGGCTACTTGTTCCTTTATTTCCATCTTGTGACCTTGAGCTCCCTTAAAAAAAATTTCAGTGGAGAATCACAGCTGGTAATGTACTGCGAGTTCTTGAAGCTACACAAGGTATAGTCTGGCTAAGTTACATGTGGTTTCCATATTAGCTTGTTTGGTGGGTATCTGCTGCAAGCAGATCAGTTGCCCCACCAGTCCACCCCCTGGGAGTTATAGTTTCCTCCATATCCATCACTGTTGTAGAAGCCTCCATAACCACCACCTATGAAAGGCAAGAGAAAGCGATGCTTAATTAACTCACTAAAGACGTGCACCTTCACAACAAGAAAACAGCCCAGATGTTTGTTGTCTCTTAAAGAAACCCACCCAGAAGTACTGCCAAATGCACAACGTTAAACTAAAATGCTGGAAAAGCACCAAACTCACTCAGGTAACCTGCACTGGCTTAGACCCAAGCAGGACACTGAAACCATACGTACCAAGCACCAGGTGACTTCGTACTTCAACATCCCACGCGTTTTATACCAAGAAGTATTTGAATCCTGGTTTTGGACTTGCCCAGTTTCTCTTACCTCCGAACCCTCTGCTGCCACTTCCCCCACTGCGGCTGCTGGTTGATCGACTGCTGCTGGAGCTGCTGCTGCCGAAGCCGCTGCTCGTCCGGTAATCCCTGGCACCAAACCCTCCGCTGAACCGGCTGCTGCAGAGACAAACGGGCACACCCGAGTAAAGCAAGCGCCACCTGAACCACTGCACACACTGATACTCACATCAGCCATTTCTTCAGAGCTCTGGTTACAAACAGTACCAGTGTTGAGGTCAGCACACTTTATAAACATCCCAATGCCACCCAGAAACAGAATTCTAAGGTGGCAAAGGAAAATTTACCACGTGAGCAAGGTCACATTAACCTTGTCATGTTACACTAGGAATTACTTTCTGGGGTCCTGGTAAAATCTGATTCAGTGCAACCTCTGCTCCCTGAAGTGTCCAAAGCTTTGTGTGTAAGCTGTACCTTTATTACCATCTCTCATACTGAAGAAACTGATGAATCTTTCCTGGTTTGTCAGGAGGCATGGCATTACCCTCTCCTGAACATCAAAACAGATACTTAAGGTATGTCTCTTGCATAGGCAGGTGTGCATGTAGGTGTTTTTAAGTGCCTTCACAAGGTTCTAAAACCATTTCTGTTAATGGCATTCTACCTCAGCTGTGTTTGATTGTCCAAGGGAAGAGAAGAACTGCCTTACAATTAGAACAAAACCTCAAGATGTCACCTTCAGATACTGTCTTTGCCATCCTCTAACTGTGTTCTTAGACTAAAGAAGTCAGAGCTGTCTCTCTCAACGAACTGGGTATACACCTTTAGCCAAGGTTGTGCTTCTTACCTCTTAGATCTCCCACGGCTGCCTCCTCCTTTGTGATGCTGTTCATAAGCCATGTTCTCCAGCCACGATGGTACTTCTTGCTTAGCCTCAACAAGAAGATCAAGCAAGTCCTTTGTAATGTTTATGTTCCTCTCGTTGAAGAATGAGGTGGCAAGACCTAAAGCAAACATTCAGTTTGAGCTACACACAATGCAAGTACACTACAGCACTTAAAACTCATCCCACACTCCCCAGAGAGCACCAGAATTCCTTCCAGAGAAGCTATGCGAGATCACTTTTTGGGCACAGCTACTCACAAAAACCTGACAGCGTAAGTGAGGACAGCAGGGTCACATGTGGTATGGGGGCATTTCAACAGCAGTAAGGACACTACCCAAAGAACTGGTGGCCTTCCACACTGCCTGCACAGTGACCAGCTTCTGGGCACACAGAACACCACAGGAGCCTCTCACAAGGACTTAGCTGAAATTTGGTTCTTAGACACCGATCAACTCTGGTATGTAAATTCTAAATCACACTTACCAAGGTTTCCTACACGGCCTGTACGACCAATACGATGTACGTACTCCTCAATGTCACTGGGCAAGTCAAAGTTTATGACATGCTTTACATTTGAGATATCCAGTCCTCTTGCTGCTACCTAGTGGTTAAAGGATTAAATTATGTATTAGTTAAACTCCACGGGCTGAGTAACAGGCTTATGTGCTCAAGTTTTATAGACTCCACTTACTGCTGTGGCAACAAGAATGGGGCTCTTGCCGGAGCGGAACTGGTGCAGCGCTTCCTCTCTGTCCCTCTGAGAACGATCCCCATGGATACTTGTACAGGCATATCCTTCATGGTACAGAAAGTCTTCAAGAGCATCGGCCCCCTTTTTAGTCTCCACAAACACCAGAGTTAAGGAATCCTTGCCTAACAACAATTAAAACACAGGTTACCAGAAGAGAAGGTGCACATACAAATACCCGGCTCCAATGTCTGGCAACAGGCAGTTTCAATTCTCTGCTCATTTATCCTGAAGTCACTGGGGACCTTCCTCCCCATTTTTTAGTAACACACACTTGCATAAGCCAAGTACTACTTTTAAGTGGATGTAATACATTCACTGCATGTTAAGGAAACACTTCACCTATCAATTCAAGTTCCCATTACTTGGGTCATTAGATTTGCCTCATCTGAATTTAGCCTTAGTCACTTATCTGAAGCTGGTCTTTACCTGTGGCATTTAGCAGGTCAAGCAGGAACGATCGTTTGTCTGACTCTTCCACCCACACTACTTTCTGTGTGATGTTCTCAGATGTAGAACCTACTCTGCCAACAGCCAGGAAGATGTATTCATCAAGGAAGTCACGAGCAAGCATCTAAAGGGAATGAAAAACATAAAATCAATACATTTTCCCTCTTTTCAGAGACGGAATTTACTTGGCCTTATGAACTTCTGAAGTATTTAAACTGTTGTAAGAAGTACCTGGATTTCCTTGGGGAAAGTAGCACTGAACATCATGGTATGGCGAACTCCCTTTGGTGGCATAGTATCTTGTTCAACAATTCGCCGGATTTGAGGTTCAAAACCCATGTCAAGCATTCTGTCAGCTTCATCAAGCACTAGGTATCTAAACAACAATAAAAAAAACTTCTTCAGAACTCTTTTCTGTATCTGTAGTCTAGTGTCTGTGCTGGGTTATGAGTTCCACTAGATGTTCAAAGCTTAAGGCCCTTAAATACATCTCACTTTGAAGGATACAGTTTTAGTTGTCACAATTTGTACATGGAGGAGTAATATTTTACTTACTTGCAGAAATCCAGCCCAATCTTTCCCCTCTCCATCATATCAACCAGTCGTCCTGGAGTTGCTACAAGCAAGTGACACCCACGTTCTAAGTCACGGATCTGCTGACCAATGTCTGCACCACCATACACAACGCAGGGGCGAACTCTGGAGCGGTATGCAAACTACAAAAAAAGAGTAAATTAGCTCCAAGAAAAACTCTTACTTGTGCAATGTTGTAATAATGAACTCCACAATGTACCTTTCTGGCTTCCTCATAAATCTGTACAGCCAGTTCTCTGGTGGGAGCCAAGACCAGCGAGATTGGGTATTGCTTACGGCGCCCGTATCTTCCGTTCTCCTACAAGGAAAAGATATCTGGAATGAGTACCCCAAACACACATGGAAAGAAAATATCTTAAATATTGCCAGTAGGAAGTAAGTCTTAGCAAGAAACTGCAACTTCAGCACTGCATTTGAAGACACCCCTACCTCGGTACCCGAAGTTCAGCTGTGGGTTACAACAGAAACACCTGATCTCTACAACCTGCACTGCAACCCCAAACTTCAGCAGCAGAGAACTAATGATAATAAAGCCAGTTACCTCCTGCACTGAAGTTCACACAAAAATGAGACCAAGTAGCTTTTTGTAGCAAGAGAAGAAGTGTCTTCTGAGCTTACACAACAAAGACATCCATAAAAAAACTTTTTCTAGACATTTACACATACTAACTCTTTAGATGGGGAAAAAAGCAATCCACAGCCTGTATTTTTCAAGGGAAATACATAATGTCTTACAGAAGCTGATAAGCCTGTCTATCCTGCCCAATGGCGACACTTAAGACTGTTCAGTAGAAGACATCAGCATCCTGGACAAAGATACACATTGCTTGTAGTTCTTCCAGGACTGGGTAATGGAATGCTTACCTTCATTGCTCTCAAGGCATCACCAGGGCCATCTGCATATATCTGGCTCAGTATTGGTAGAAGAAATGCAGCAGTCTTCCCAGACCCTAAAAGAACATAAGCCAGTATAACAAGAGCTCTGTCAGCTACAGAACTCTAATCTTGTATCAGTAGCATATTCCCAGTAACACCTGCACTAGTACGTGGATACTCTCTATGCCTCTGGAATGCACGCCTTGGCCAGCAGAGGTGGCCAGGACTCCTAAAGCCTTGTCACTCAGCATCCCAGAACCCCAATGGGAACGTGGCTCAAGACATGAACATCTCTCTCGGGACAACCACAGCAAACCCAGTCAAGTCACATCTAAAGAAGACTCTACAGCTAATTAGCTTCCAACACTGCAGATACTTCAGTGTACCCTGCACAGGAGGTTGTACTACAGACATCTTACCTGCAGCAATGAAAGACCTCCCCTCCTACTGAGACTGAGCAGCAAAGGGTTTCCAACTTACCTGTCTGAGCACAGGCCATTAAGTCTCTCTTTTCTTTAATAATAGGTATTGCATGTTTCTGGACTGGAGTGGGACGAGTGTAGCGGGTGAGCTCAATGTTTCCCATTATAATTTCTCCCATGTCAACATCGCTGAACTGTAAGATTCAAAATGGGTAAGATCAGGATCCTTCCTTTCAGTCACCACTCAACTTCAGTAATTTGTAAGGTAGCTTTTGCTTCAGCTCTTCCTACAGAGCTACTCTATGAAGTTCTGAGATAACCAGGAGCTGGTTACTGCGAGTCACAGACTCAGTCCAGTCCTGTAAGCAATTTCTAGGAAGCCAGCCAAGCTCAAAGTGCAGACAACACTAGCACTCTAAGCTCAGCCTAACACAGCACCAAGGCTTTAGCAGTTGCTCTCAAATCAGCACCTCCAAGCACTTCTTCACAGGTCCAGTGTTTAAGGACAAGTCACAATGTAAGCTGTGTTAACTGAAAGAGCTTACACAGCTCTTCCCACCTCTTAGTTCATCATGCACAACCCTCCTCTCCAAAACAGCTTAAATGTAGGACAGCAAGGCAGTGCTTCCTTTCCTCCCCAACATCCAGACAGGAAGAAATCAAGATCCATGTGCAACAGTCACTGTTAGATACAGCAGCAATATTTAAAAAAAAAAAAACCCTTACACTTTCAATATGTGGAGGACAGTTGCTGCCAGTTGCTTCAACAGGAATATCATCGTATTTCTCAAAGTTAATGCCAGTATTGCTTCCTGAAAAGAGCTCCCTGAAAACAGACAAGGAAGTGTTTTACTTGCTAAATTCTCAAGCAACTCCACCACACGAATCTATGCTATTCCATTACTTACTGCTCCAGGCGTTCACTTGGGGGAAGAGGCTTTGACCAGTCATCTTCATCTGATTTGTCACACCAGCGGCTGTTCCCACCGCGGTCAAATCTTCCAAACCCGCTCCGATCATAGTCGCCGCCTCTGCCACGCTCTTCATATCTAAACACAGCAACAGCATCAGCCCACCACTCCCAGGCAACACTGACTTTAGACATGCAAATCAAAGCCACAACAATGTGGCTAGAAGTGTATGCTGTGTACTGCATACACAGCTGTGGAACAATTAAAAATCATCACTATTATCTGTACTTGCTTCTTGACCTAAGAACAGAAATCAGTGCCAGCCACCAGACTAGGCCACTAGTCTGTGTCAGACAGGAGAATTTGCTGTGATTTCAGAGCTCATCTTAGCTTAACCCACTGAACCTTGCTATCACCAGTTTTATTTGGTTATGTGTAACAAATGTCAGCTCCCAGCAGAGCTGCTCAGTCTTCACAATTTTTTGAAGGAAGTTCTACTTAAACCTCTTGAAAATCATTTTGAATTCCCCCCACCCCTTCCTCTGCCTCATTTTACACAGGTTCCCCGTGTCCAGACAAAACTCTAAAATGCCGCAATTTGTTCCTTTATCTCCCCCCTCCAACATGTGACCAAATACCTCAGTTGTGTCACAGTTACTTCATGAACAGGGAGCTCACCTGTATTACTGACTCGGAAAGAAGGTGGAAGAAATCCTTACCTCAACTGTTTAGTTTTTGGCCTGGTAAATCATGTTTGAGAAAAGTCTGGATACAGGACTAGCGTCAGCTTTACTAGTCGATAAAGGTCACTCTCACCACACTTGTGCATACAACGCATGATGTGTGTAAGACTGATCAAGTAAGGCAGAGAACCTGCAAGAGTCTCACCCAGTTTTTATTAACTACACTTTTTTAAACAAGAAAAAAGTTCTGAAATTACAAAAAATATTAAAATCCGTTCTGGTGTTGTTTCACTGTGTCAGGAAGCAGCCACCCACCTAGCACTTCTCTGGTGCAATGCTGAAGTCAGCCAGTCACCACAGCTGCAGTGAGTGGCTGGGGACAGACTACAGGGCACATTTTTCAACACATGCACGTTGCCCATCCCTGAAATCACGCAGCTTTAAAGGCAAGGTTCTCTCCCTCTCTCCTCCCCTCCCAGGCTCCTCCTACCTTATCGGGTTGCTTGCACCTAGAACTCCAACTTTAACACCGAGATTACAGGTGCAGCACTAGAACCGAGCCAGTTCAGAAGCACCACCCAGACAAACAAGTACTTGCCTTCCTCCTCTCGATCCAGTGCCACGGTCAAAGAAGCTGGACTTGGCGTCACGGTCAGAGCGCGCACCAAAGCTGCTGTAAGCATCCTTGTCCCGCCTGGAACTCCAGCCACCGCTGTCAAAACCTGGAGGAGAGGGAGAGTTCAGCCTTACACAGCCTGGGCTTCTGCAAGCAAAACAGGTTCTGTCCTGGACATCTTCAGAGTATGGGGGGTATGGACATTAACTCTTCCATCCATGTACAGGCATGTTTGTTCTTCTTAAAAACTTGCACATCTACATTCTCTCTCCAACCTCAACAGAAACTTGTGATTGTGCCTTGACTTTCTGGAGCTTAACAAGGCCTCTGGTGGAGGCCACGCTGCATTAAAAATCCATTCAGAAGTTTGACGTTTTGTCATACTCAAGCACACAAAGCAGTGTGACAGTAAGCCTGAGTAACAGCACCACGGTAAACAAAGCACACGGAGTGCTGCACAACGAATTAACCACGCTCCATTTTACCACAGCATTTTTACACCTGCCTACGGAAGGTGCCTGCTTAGGTACATTACCTCAAAGAAAACAATACAACTTGCCAATACTACTAAATAAACAGCCTTGCTTTTACTCAGCAGAAACACAAAGCATTAACCACTGCTCTGGGACTGGGCTAAGAAATTACAAGTTCTGTTTCAGAGGTCCAACCTTTCAAGTTCGAAACTGTAACTCAAGCAAGTCTCAACTAAAGGATACCAGCAAAGAATAGGTTAAATAATAATACAGATAAACAAATGTCAGTCCTGTAGGTGAGCAAGCTTTGCCAGCTCCACAGCACAAAACCAGTTAAGACCTATTCATCAGGCAATAAAAGAAACTAGGAAACAAAATTATTCCAATGA
Source organism: Pitta sordida (assembly GCA_013390025.1). Lineage (NCBI taxonomy): Eukaryota > Metazoa > Chordata > Aves > Passeriformes > Pittidae > Pitta > Pitta sordida. The sequence goes on along the minus strand of WEKX01017021.1, from coordinate 719,905 downwards.
AAGGAGCTGTTCTAGGCCCAATACCTCAGGAAAAGAGCTTTACCAACACAATTGCTTGACTTTAGATGTTCTCTAAAGTTTAGTGTCATTTCCCTTCCCAATTTTTTAAAAAAAAATCAGGAATTCTACTCTCCAGAATCCACATATGCACCAGTCATAAGGGAACTTTTAAAGGCACTGTGGCGACTAATTAATTTACTTGGATACCTCACCTAAATCTGCATTTATTAGCACACAAGATCAAGCTTCAAGACCACCAAACTGCTCGAAGAGGTAACTTTAATCCTTAAGGATATATTCATTTCACACAGAAAAGGACTCCTGACAGAAGATCAGGAATACCCCAATCACTTTTTAAACACACAAGAAAGTTAATTTAGCTGGTTTTAGAACACACCTAAATCCAGGTTTTATGACAAGTACTTTCAAACCACACTACAAATACTGGGGTACATCACCCTACCAAGAGATCTAACAGCAGTAGGACTGACAGAGCCCTCTTCAGGAATATACAGAGGTAGCTTCTCCATAGAGAAAAAGTTGGGCTGATTCTGTACTTAGGATCTCCTATCAAGCCTAAAAGTCAAGTTTTTTACTCCTTTTTTTGTATTCCAAGTAGCACACAAAGTAAGTTTAGTCATCTAGCTTCCTACTACACGTATTTCTAAAGCTGCTAACTTGTCATAATTTTCTTTAAAGTAGTGCAGCAACTTTTAGACCCAATACCAATTCACCTTTTGGTTTGCCATTTCTAGTCTCATTTTACTCGTGGATCAAGACAGAACAGAGGTCCAGGCCATGCAAATCAATCCTGAGTGACTGGCCGGCAGAATACATACTCAGGATTTACACCACCAAATTAAAGTTAGGCATAAATCCCCGGAGAAAAACTCGCAACAGAGCACAGATTTGACTTCTCTAAAGTGAGCAGAGTGATTAGAAGAGCATGCAATAATTACCAGGAAATTCTTTAAAGTGTCAAGGCTTTCTTTTTCTGTAAGTAAAAGCTGATTAGATTCCATCCAGCACAGAGCTCTCCAGAGCAATTCCACAGTTCTTGTACCCACAGACAGCATTACATTTGCCAATGCTTCTCCCTCAAACAGCCTCTTAATTCATATTCTGTACTGCTTTAATCACTGCCACATGACTTGGAATAGCTGCTGCACACAGCAGCAATGGTTTTCTAAAGATGGGTGAAACACAGAATCCTTTAGGCTGGGTAAGACCTTTAGCTGAGTTCTAACACCTACTCTTTCATCCACTATAGATCAGATTACACTTTAAATATCCAAGAGTAATTTGCAGGAAGTTCCAACAAGAAAATTACACAACGACAACCTTTAGTCTTATCAAGCTGAGCTCCTGGAAGGAAGACACTTTAGACACCTTTAGTCTTATCAAGCTGAGCTCCTGGAAGGAAGACACTTTAGACCAGGCAGCCCTGCACACTGAGTTACAACAGCTGAAGAAGTAACCCAAGGAGAGTATCTCTATGCAGGCTGTACTGCCTTGTTCCTCAGTATCAGAGCAGGACAGCTCTGCAGGTGAATGGAGGGAGTCAGACAAAGAAACCACAGGAAGAGTTTCAAATACATCCTTTGGATTTGTGTCCTTCCCATGAACACCTACTGGCATCACCGACACGTTCAGCTCTTAGTGAGCACAAAGAACAGCTTTTCTTTTTTAATTCCATTGCCTTAAGCAATTTCCTTTTCAGCTGTGAGCTCACAGTGCCTGTGAATTACAATCCTATAGTCAGCTACAGAGCAAAGTAAGAGCCCCATGTGCATACATTGTTTCCAGAACATTTCCAAGTAACACCACACAGGAAAGAAACTAACTTTGCTTTGAATGCAGTAATGGTTAACACTGACAGAAGCCTGTTACACAAGCAACTCCACCACACGGAACTCTAAAATGCCGCAATTTGTTCCTGTAAAAGAGCTTGAACTGATTCTTACAGCAATAAAAATGTTATCAGTTATTACACTTGTAAAGCTGCATCAAGCATTTGTTCATAGCCAAACACTGTCACGAAAGGTCTCTTTTGCCTGTTGCTTGCTGATGCCTACACTTTGAAAAATATGTTGCTAAAAATTCCAGGGAGCAGCCAAGATACAGAACAGCTTCAATGCAGTTGATTAAGAAATTAATGATTTAGTGTTAATAACAGAAGCAAACATTCCTTCAAAGTACAGCTGTGCAACAGACTTCAAACCACCCTCCAAAACAGCTCAGCTTTACAATCCCATAACTCATGGTGCCCTTTTTGCTTCCAGCAGGGAGCTGAACTAGAACTGTAGCTTTTCCACTGGGCCACTATGAACCTTGCCAGGAGGTCAGTGATACAGCACTCGACCAGGCTTAAAGGCTGGTTTGGATTGTTAGGTTTACCAAGAAAAGTTGGCAGCCCAAGTTCTATTAATTGAACAAACCATAGCTTAAATTTAAACCTCATACACTGCCATGTCTGGACTCAGGCACAAAAGAAGTGACACTGACAGTCCTTTACAGAAGAGGTCAAGGTTAAGACTAATGGTTCCCCTCCATGCTGTCCATGAGGCTGCAATATGACTTTGATACAAATTGCCATAAAAGGCAAAGAAATAATGGTCACAAACCATCTTAAAGCTGTTTCCTGCTGTTGAGAAACCTGCACATTCCTCTCAGATAGAGCAAGTCAGTTTCTTCAAAGACTGGCCATCTCTGAGGTCATCGTGGCTGAGAAAGTTCACTGCTTTAGGAACAAGTGACACCCAAGCTCTCCCATGCAGGAAACTGCAATCCTTTGAGTTGTAGCCCTGCAGGGAAGTTCCCAGCTGCTGCATGACAGTATTTCAAGAGGTGTTTCAGTAACTGTCTCTCTCATATCCAGGTAGGTCACTAGAGATGATGACAACACACGCTGCAGCAGCACCTGCCCTCTCAGTATCTAGCACAAGAAGGTCACCTTTTCCTTCACTGAAGCCTTCCATGAACCTCTTCTCCTGTAAATCTGTTTATAGAGATTCAAGTGGAAGATCTAAAACCTCCTTCTCAGCATAAACCCCTGTGTAAACACGTGACCAAAATAGGTCACATACTTCATGTTTCTTTCACCAGCATCCTGCAATTTCCTTCTGCAAGCACTCTTGGGAGCTCCCACAAAACCTGCAGGAAGCGAAACAAGGGCAACACCTCTTTGTGTAAAAGCTCAACTTACATACTGAAACTGTGCTATTTACTCATCCTGAGCAACTGATCACTACAACTTCCATATCACTGTCACTGCCAGAACACAACTGACACTCGAAATTACATAACTCAGAGCTGAGGCTCCATCTTCAGTCACATTTAACTGTTAAAGAGATAAGGAAGGTATTTTGTCACTTGGATACCAAATCTGAACTTAGAACATAACGTGGTAAAGGGACCAAGGAAATTAAAATGCTGTGTTTTGTACAGGCCACCCAGTCTGTTCCTGCAGGTTCAGGAGGCAAGAGCTGGTCAGAAGTGTTGCCACTGCATTTCTGATACATACCCTGTTTTGAAGCTTCCCTGTTCCGCAAGTGAGGAGGAATGTATCGGCCTTCTGAAGGACAAAAGAAAGGCAGAGTTACAGGGCTGTGGTGTTAACATGGTCTTGTCAACAACAGCTTTTGCAGCTTCTTCAAACAGGAGTCCTTTAATACAGCACTTGCTAGGATTACATTTGAGATACATTAATGTATCTCAGAGTCGTAGATTAAGTTCTTGCACCCGCATTTAGGCAGCTGTTTCTAAGGCACAGATGTCCTGCTGTTTCCCTGACCAAGCCACACATGCCATTTATGGGTGTTACAAAGCCCATCTTCCCAGAACTCATTAAGGCTTAATCTGGTGTCAGATACTTGAGCAGCTGAAGGTTTTCACTGTGACATTCGAATCCTGGCACTCAGTCCTTCCCCTTAAATTCCACCATCCCCACCAGTTCAGCTCAGATCAAACCAGGAGCCACACCTAACTGCCTCTGAATAGCATTCCTCATTTAAATCCAGAAGCATCTGTCTGCTAAGCAACAGGAATCACAATGTGCCAGGCACATGCTGAATGCAAATTCCTGGAAGTTTCCCTCCCTCTTCTTAAGGTACTTAAGCCTTGCAGATCAGTTTCTACTCAATTAAGATCAGCAGAGATAACATCCTTATGTTTTGAGAAAACTTCCCTTTTCACGATTATAAACCCCTTATTTCTACTACTGTGTGTTTGGAAGCTTGAGAATTTGCATGTACTTACTGCTTGTAGAGCTCCCTTCACTCTGAGAGTCTGAAGAATTCAAGTCTAGACCAGAAAACTAAAAGAAACAGAAACAAATATCAACACGTTACATCATGAATTTATAGTAAGACACACACACAAAAAATTCCCCTTTGGCTTACCAAAAGCAAGCAGTTTTCTGACAACTACCCCCGCAAAGAAATTTCTTTATATAGTACTTTTTACATCCCATACCGACCAACACACTCCTCTGGCCTTGCTGCCCCTGTGGTCTCTCAGGCCCATCAAATCACCACCTCAGACTCATGCACAGTCTCTCAGTTCACTCAAATCCACTCTGAGTAAGACCCATCACAATTTTTACTTCTACAAAGACTCGAAATATCAACTCGGTCAGGCACTTGCAGAGACTAGGGTATTTTTAACTGCACTAACACTACTGAAAGATCACGGTCTTCATGTTCAAGGCAGCCACTGCTCACATCAGGCGATGTCTTTCTACATTGCTTCAGCGAACATGACTGTTTTCCTAAGACGGTTATAGCCTTCGGTCTCACAGTAAAGTCGAAAAAGAGGTTCAGTTGACACAGTCCTGGTGTGTCACTCAGAGGTTTTAAGCCCAACACAACATGGACTCAGTTCAGCAGAAGGCAATGACCAGACTATTAAAAGCAAGGTTACAAACTTATGTGGGGAAAATAAGGCCACGTTTAAATACAAGTGAATTTTATGCCAGGCAAGTGTCCTCCAACACGACCCGAACGAATCCAAAACAAAGACCTCAACGCACTGTCCCTTCAGATGTTCCGCCGCGTGAGGCGCCACTTGAAAAACATTCAGGTTCTTTAAAAAAAAAAAAAAGCCAAACAAAAAAGCCACTCCTTCAAACTACGAATGACTCTTATTTCCAGTTAAAAGCGTCTCTCCGCAGGCAGCAGCGGCAGCAGCGACGGCGGGATCCCCTCGGGCGCCATCTCGGTGCGGCACCGCGGGCAGCATTCCCGGAGCCGCTGATCCCGCTGCCGTCACGTGCGGCGAGGGGGGNCCCGCCCGCCTCCGCTCGGCGATATCGCGAGAGCTCCGCTCAGCCCAGCGCCCGCTGAAGGAGCGCTTCCGGAAGTATCGCGAGACTTCGGGGCGCCGGGGCCCCGCGCGGAGACTCCCACAAATATCGCGAAGTCTCAGACCTGCGGCCCTGCCCGGGGATGGGCAGAAAGCNAGGAAGGAAGGGCTCCGTGACCTACTTCGGCGGAGAGCTGCCCGCACGGGGCTCTTCCTGCCGCCGCGGGCTCGGATAATCANCGAGGGGGGCCCGGGGCGGCGCGGGGCTGCGGCACAGCGGGAACTGCGCAACGACCGAGTGCGCCACAACAGGCCGCGATTGCGAGGAGGGAGGTGGGGGCTGAGGGGGGATTACCGGGGAGGGGATCACGACGCGGGCGCCAGGGATCGAGGGGCGA
>WEKX01017021.1:627293-713105 GCA_013390025.1 Pitta sordida | reverse complement strand
ACCTTCCTCCCGCCCGCCTCCGCTCGGCGATATCGCGAGAGCTCCGCTCAGCCCAGCGCCCGCTGAAGGAGCGCTTCCGGAAGTATCGCGAGACTTCGGGGCGCCGGGGCCCCGCGCGGAGACTCCCACAAATATCGCGAAGTCTCAGACCTGCGGCCCTGCCCGGGGATGGGCAGAAAGCGGCGGCCACTTCTCGCGAGATCACGAACCCCCCCCCTCCACACACACACACACTCGGCCGCGCTGTCCTTTTGTTCGCCGCTCTCGCGAGAGCGCCGCCGCACGGGCGTCTCTGGAAGGAGGACGGTCCCGGGTCACGTGGGCGAGCGGCCGCCGCCATCTTGTCGCTCCCCCCGGGCAGTGGCGCAGCGCGTAATGGCGGCGCGGGGGGGGCGAGGGGAGGAGCGGCTCCTCCGACTGCCCTCAGACCCGGTGTGGGCACCGGGGACTTGGGCTCTGCCGTGCTCAAACCATCCCCTGTGCCCGCGGCGCCGTAGCACATCGCTGCGAGCTGTTCGCCCCGGCACAGTGGTGGTACTCAATACAAGTTCTCATACATTCATCATTTTTTTGCCCAAAACCTTTAGTCACTAAATCAGTCGATGTGTCGCCGTCCCCTACCCCGTTCTCCCTTTGGTGACTGTTTTACCATCCCCTTACATGCCTGAACAGCCCCCACCTTGGGCTCATTAAGACTCTTTCAGACTGCAAATATCAGATAATAAGCATTAGACTATTTGTCTTTTTCAAATAAAAGATAAACAACCGCATTCCCTTCCACCACAGCCTGCTGACACAGAAATCACTAGAGCCAATTCCCGGAATTTAGGTCAGTAAAAGCACTAACAAACACACTCCAGAGGGTCAGGAAAAGGACGTGGGGTTTGGTTGTCCTTGATCCACACACAGCAATTATCCCTCCACTTCCCTCCTCCAACAAGCACAAGGCAGATCCGTACCTGAGACACATTCACCGTGGGATTTAAAAGCAAGACAGAACTTTTCCACAGCACTCACACATAAAATCACATCTCTCTTACCTGGTTTTTCTACCCTTAAAAAATCAGAGCTCTAGATCCAAAGTTCTCCTGTTCCAAGAAACTAAGCCCGACGAGATTTAAACATCCACAAACAAACCCTTGAATGAGCACAACACATAACTCCATCTCACACTTTTGTACAGAACAAGGTCTAGTCTTGAACAAAACATTTACCAGTCCTCTACTTTGGTGTTCCATCATGCTGCCTCAGGCAGCTACAGGTCATGAATTTAAGCTTTATAGTGGTGTTTCTTCCCCAGGTGCACCCATTTATTTCATTTAAAAGCTTGCAGGTATCAGGCTGCCTGACAGGTAAAATTTAAAAAGAGAAAAAGTTTCTGAATTTTTTTTTAAAATATGCAGGCCCAAATTTTGTTCTTTTGAAGGTATGTTTCAAATAAACATTTTGACTTGTTTTCTTCTTACAACTTTGCAGACAATTGTAGGTTCTAAACAATTCTGCAATACACTTACATCCCTGCAATGTCTGCAGTGCTTTAATAAACAAGGGCATTGTTTGAGATAATTCACATGCACTAGAAATGACATTAATTGAGCCTTTGCTCTGCAAGTTTTAGAAGTATCACAGTAATTTAAACCCTGGTGCTGGAGTCAGGAAGATCAGTTCTTGGGGAAATCAGTTTTCCCTCTGTTACTAAGTTGCCATCTGCACTAAACAGATGTGTTCTCAGATTCACTTTTACTCTCCCACCGCTGAGTCAGACACAATTCCTTGGAGGAAGCCGAGCAGCCCATGAGTACCTGAGCCAGGCATTAAAGCACCACCAGAGTCCTCACAAGCCCTGCTCACTCCATGTTAAACTCAGCGAGTTTTTGCTGATGGGCCCATCCAAAATTGCTTAAAACCTGACACTGCTGGGTGCTTGGACACTCAGTTCTTAAATCCTTGCAGGATTCCCAAATCTGCTGTTCCTTCACCTCAGAGCTTCATCTGATAGTCATTCTGAAAGGATACACTGTTAGCCCAGAAATAGCTTTCTGGGTGTTGAGCAGGTTTCATTAGGAAAGTAGTACCACCAGCTGCCACCCAGCCCTTGTGGGTTATGAAGTCAATGCTGTTTATGAAGTTGTATCTGCCTTTTGGAATATTTTTACCCAATGCTGATAGACACTGACCTTGTGTACATGAGTTTCCTTATCTGTTTTGAAATTACCAACAGGTCATATGCTACTAACCATCTTACCAAGCAGATTTTTCATCTAAACGAACTATGGGCTCACTTTTTAAAAAATGAGGTATTTTACCAATAGTAAAGCAACTCAGACTTAGGCCCTGAAATCCAGAGTGTGACCATGGATATAATTCTCAGGTTGCAGTACTGAAAACTCATTTCTTGTTCTACAGAGCTACCTTGGAGGCTAAGACACCGTACTGTATTTCACAGAATCACAAAATTATCCAGGTTGGAAAAGACCTTTGAGATTATCAAGTCTAACCTATTATCTAACACCATCTCATCAACTCAACCATGGCACTAAGTGCCACATCCAGTCTTTTTTTTTTAAACACTTCCAGGGATGATGACTCCACCATCTCCCTGGGCAGCCCATTCTATTTCTGTGAAGAATCTTTTCCTAATGTATTTGTGTGAGTCTTTCAGATTGTAAACTGGCAGAGTAATAAAAATATAAATTCGATGTTGCCCAGTCACACATTAGCAAAGGGACTTGCAAATGGTCTTTAGTCTACAGTAGATTTCTCAGTAATATCAGAAATCTATCTTTAACAGCATCATTTTTACATGTTTTGTCTGACCAGTTCCCAAAGTTCTGTGGATATTTTTAGGCACCAAAAGGCAGAATCTTATTGATTTGGAGGAATAACATGAAAAGAAGAACAGGAGGAAACAACTCATGGTACTGTTGGTGAAGCCATCACTAGGAAGTCTGCATTTTCCTACAGCAGTGGCTACAAAACTCTTTGGACCCATGGATAAGTGTTAAAATATGTAGAAGCAATTTATGCAGCAGAATAAAATGGAAAAGCATTGTTAAAGCTGGCACCTTTCTAACTTTAAATCAAAACCAGGCCTGTTGCAGTGGATGGCCTTGACAAGTTCCTTACATTTGGAAGGCTGTCGCTCTTCAGACACCTCTGTCTACAGCAGGACTGGTGCAGGCAGTTCCCAGCACTTACCATTTGCTCCTGTCCTCCAGGTGTCCCATCATCTGTCCCAGTAGAGCTGTTAGAGATGCCAGTCCTTCCAGTCAATGAAAGAACCGATCTGAGTTTAAAATAAGTCTTCGTAGGGGTAGGAAAAAAACCTGTCTACATCAACTCTCTGCCCAGATAAATGTCTGGGGGATGTTGGATTTTAGTCAAGGGTTTTTTCAATTTAGTGAGTATTTCCCATTTTTTATTCTTTAGTGACTATTTCCTCACATATTATACAAGTGCCCTAACTCAGTGTAAGCCAAGGATTTCTTTCACTGATTGCCAGCTGAGGTAGTCCCTGCTTCTCTCTGTGCTCCCATTTCAGCCTCTCAAATAAACTACTGGGGAGAGGGTGTCATTTTTCAGCCAGATCAGTTCCTCAGTCTGGCTGGGAGGCATCACAAACACCTTTGCCAGTCCAGCATGAGCAGGATAACCAGCCCCAGGAAGGGAGAACAGGAGCCTGTGTGGAGCCACAGCCTCCTTCTCTGGGCAGTGAGGGACAGAACAGGGTGAGAGCATAGGATGTGCGCCCACATTTTCTTATGGAAGGAATACACTGGGTGCTCATTACACAAGCCCGGGAACTCAGCAGGGAATCTCAGGAAATTCTGAGCAGAGTTTTCTGTTGCCCGTAGAATTACATTAGGCATTTTAGCCAAAATGGGCACAGGATTTTTATTGTTGTTTTTGTCCTTTTGATTCTGTTTTGATACAAAAATCTATGGAATAAAAGAAGTTGCTAATAAGAAAAGAATATTATTATTAAACTGTGCCTGGACAGCATTTGACAGAATACAGAATTTTCCACTATGCTGCAACATTTTGTTCTATCATCACCTTTGCTGAGCACACCTTTGGCCTAAGTCTTACAGAGGACATAACACCTTTAACTCACACAGAGAAGTAAAAGGCAATCTGAATAAGAGCTACTCTGTTCTTTGGCTAGTGTATTGCCACCCCAGCCTTGCTGGCTCCCCTTCCCTTGTCTCTCCACACTCCCAGACTAGCAGATAGAATGTATACAATTGATTGGAGAGGGCATGATGAAGAGCAGATTCGTGATGAATCTCTGAAAAGATGCCTGAAGCGTGTTCTAAAGCTTCAAAGACATTCTCATCTCGTCCTGAAAAACCACAAAAGACTGTTTACAGAAAGCAGAGTCTCTTTGAGAAAGGAGAGAGACAGAGGGTTTTATAAGCTATGATTCTAGAATAAGAATACACAGAGATTATTTTGGCCATTTCAAACATAAACTAGTCCCTATCCGAGGCAGCACTCAAGGCTTCTCTCTCTGTCTCTCTTTTTTTTTTTCCCTCCTCTCTTTAATGAAGTTCTATTTTTATTTTCTGTTTAGTGACAAGATCAGGTAGTCACAGCTATCTGTGGGAACTGAGGGAGCACAGGCTTTTGTCCTTATTTCCTCTTCTTACACGACAGGTGAAGAATGGGTTCATGAATTTCACACAGGAGATACTTTTTGAGCTGGAGTTAGAGCCCAGAAGTGCCACCCAAAGCTGTCACGGAAATGGCAGCAGGGGGGAGCAATATTAGGGGCAAAGGGGTGGGAGACAAGACAAGGACTGGTCCCCTTTTGAGGCAAGAGTGAGCAGATGCATCCATGCTGCTTGCTGTGAGCCTACTGTGTTACATGCCTGGCCCAAAAGATGACTGGCCTGGTGTCCTGCTGGGATTGCCTTGTTTTCCTGAGTCCAGAGGAGTGTAGAACTGCAGCAGGAGAGGCTTCCTTGCCCTCCCTTCTCCCTGAGCCCTCACAAAGTCACTTCTCCAGAGCCTGATGAAAGACCCTCACTGTCAACCTCCACCCCATTTTCCTGCTGAACATCCCTGCTATGCCAGGGAGTCCCTCGCTCTCCTGTGCATCTCTCTTGGCTGTGGAGGGTTTCCCTGGCAGATGTGTCCTGGGTTTTCAAGGAAGAGCCTTGCCAGCACTGTCCCATCTGGGTGCAGGGGTTTGACTTCTGCTGCCAGGTGTGAGCACCTTTGCAGATGGTGGTTGTGCAACATGGTGTGGCTGCGAGGACTGCTCAGGTTAAGCAAGTGCCCTCAGCTATCCGAGGAATGCCCAGCATTGCTCCTTATTAAGTGAGAGAGTGATTTTGAAGTATTAAATGCTGTTACTGAGAGGCAGCAATGACTGAATGCTCCAGCTTGTGCACTGTCAGAACCGTGTTGGTCTTTTTCTGTGGCTCGGAATCGTAGGGAGTGGAAGGGAGAGTGGTTTTTGACTGAAGAGACAAGGGATGTTGTCGCGCATGAAAAGAACATGGTATTGAATATGAACATTGACAATTTCTGAGTTGGGCTCTATGTTTCATATCCTTAGGTTCCTTCCTAGCTTGGATTTTAAAAACCTTAATCACTTTTATCCCTCTGCATTCAAATCTCTCCATTGTCCCCACTGGACTCCAATTTACATTGCCTCCCTCTCTCACTCCCCAGGTTTATGCACTGCTTTGTCTTCCCAAATGCCGTTTTCCATGTTCCAATTAGGTTAAGGGCTTGCCTGCACAGGAAAGTTGCACTCCTATAAATTTGCAGTTTGCTTGAAAGAAATTATGTTAAACCTGGGCAAAAGGCCATGTGAAGTCCCTGGTATTCCTTTGCAGGAATACAAATAGCTTGTTTCAGGTTAGATCAGGTCAATTAGGAACAGGAAGAACTTGCAAAGCAATAAATTTTCCTACACCAGAACAAAGAGAGTCCAGCAGCTTGTTCTGCAGATTGTGTCCTCCAAATGGGAAGAAAAGCTGGGGGCATGGATTTGACTTCAGCAGGAGCCTCAATCTGCTGGACAGAGGCAGCACAGCACCAGTCAGCTGGTCCCACCAAGGCAGCAGCCGCTGCTCTCACTGTGTTCTGGCACAGGCTGTGGAGAAGCTGTTGCTCTCTGCAGCCTTTTCCCTACCGGGACATCCCAGTCCACAGCACTCACAGGACAGGAGTGGAGACTGCTGCCTCTGTGCAAGGTATTGGCTTCCACTCTGTTCCTGCAGGTATTAAAAACTGAGTCCTTTGCCAAAAAATTATAGTGTGATATTGTTCAGTCAGAAAAAGTCATGAGTATCCATCTAATGCCCCTCTTTGATTGAATGCCTGGACTTAACTATTGGTTTACAAGCGGATTGTAATTTTATGAGTGTGCCTTTCTTTTGTAGGTAACTCAAAGGAACAGAAGGTGAGGACAAAAGAGGAGAGACTTACAGCAACAAGAAGAAAGGAAAGAGGTAGATCAGTAAATCTTGGATGCTGCACATTGTCATTGTGAACTGGTTTGAACTGGTAAGCTAGTAATTGTCTAAATCAAATTAGGCACCTAGTCAAAATGGCTCCTATATTAATCAGCATTAGTGTTGTACTTTGAAGAAGGCAGCATTAATGTTTCTCGTTTTGGTTTCTGTAAACCTTTTGTAATTACCATTTCCAAATACCAAACTTAACTTTTATGTTATGCAACATAAATGTAACATTAGAGTCTTCTTTGAAAACTCCCTAGAAAGTTACTGAAGAAATAATAATGTGATGGCAGCTCAGAAATGCCTATGGATTGTCCTGGTCCTGAGGACATCCCCAGCTCCACAGCAGTGCTGGTCTTCAGCTCCCCACAGCCTTTCCCTGACTGGCCATGGGGCCACAGCCTGTCCCAACCAAATCTGTGCCCAAGATGGGGAGGTGCCCAATGCCTGAGGCTGCCCTGTCCCTGTTCCAATGCCCAGCTGTCCCTGGATGGGGAATGGAAATGGCCTGGGCTGCCAGACCCTGGTCTGATGCCCTGGGAATTCCCAATAGTCCCGACCCCCAGCCCCAAGTGGCTGCTGCTGCTGCTGCTACTGCCCTTGCTGCCAGAAATCTTTGGTGTGCCCTGCCAGGAACTAAAAGACCTAAATCATGAGGCCTGAGGGACAAATGGACAAAAGTCAATTCTGGTCTTCAAGCAAAAGGACCCATTTTCCTATTTCCCTCGCTGTTGCCGCTGAGAAACATCTCCAGCAGGGGAATGAAAGTGGGGTAGAGACTTGTAATACAAAGTTTTATACAGCTGTGAGCAGAGGAGAGGGAAGGCCTGGATGTGGAGGAGCCAGTTGGAGTTCTCAGAGGGGGAAGGGCTCCCTGAATGGCCTGAGTTAATGACAGCAGGTTAACGGGTCACCAACACCACAGGGCATCTACCTCCTGTCCCTCAAGGCACTCAGATCTAGAAACAGTGATTAGTCCTGGTGACAGCCAGAGCTGGGACCTCTTGGAGAAACTGTTAAAAAAAAAAGAAAAAAAGAGAAAAAGATAGAAAAAGATATCCAAACCTTGTGCATAGCCACCAAACCAAGGAGACATGAGAAGGACTTGAGAGCTGGCATCCCTTGTATGGCATCACACAGATCCTGGACCTATTACCTGAGCATAGTCTTCATGTTGCCTGGATTTTGCATAGATGGCTTGAACATGCTGTCCTGATGCCTGGTGGCTGCTCTTTTGAGCCTGAGACTATGAATGTGGCTGAGTGAAACCTGTTTTTTTCAGGTTTTGTTTTAAATGAAATCAGTTTCTTCCCTTTCCACCTTTAACCCTTCCCCTCCTGTATGTTTTCTACATTGTTTATACCATGTTGGAGCAGTATTTCCTACAGAGGAATCAGGAATAGTAAACAGAAGCACCTAGCAGCATAACGTTTCAGATGGAAACAGAGAAAAAAAACCCCAAAATTACTGTCAGGATAAAAGAGCCTTTTTTTCTAGATGGATTCTTCAAAGGCCACCCTGTCCCTCTTGCTGGCTTTGGCAGGTCACACAGATGGAGATCTCGCCCATTCCATTGCAAGAGGGTTATCTCAGGCTTCAGTGTCCACAATGCAACCTTTCTACTTAAATCATAAAAGGTAAAGGGGTTTGGGGACATCTAGTCCACCACAGTACCTTAAGACTAAATATATATCCATCCACACAGCTCATTGAACTGGATATCCAGAACACCAGCTGCGTCCCCAAACCGGGGGAGGATTCCCAACCTTGGCAGCAATTGGCTTCTCCTAAGGGAAACCCCAGAATGCTCTCATGTCTCCAGAGCCACTGTTCCTCAGCTGTGAGGCAGGAACCCCTGCTTCATGCTGAGGCTGAAAAGCTGCTCAGTGAGCCAAGGGCCTCCCCCCACTCCTTTCAGACACCCATGGGCACAGTGGAGCTGCAAGCCTCCCACCCTTTTCCAAGGCAGGCAGCTCAGTGCCTGCAGGGAAGCAGGAGCTGCTGCCGCCTCTCTGTGAGACAGCATCTCCTGGTGACTTCCCCGTTGTCTAAAAGATGGCACAGTTCTGCTGTTCAGCTCCAAGAAGTCTCTGTATGGCTTGTTGTATGTCACCTCTCTTTGGAGTAACATAAGTCTTCGTGAACTCATCACTTTTACCCTATTCATAGTAAACAGAAAGAGTAGTGTATTTCCTTCCTCTTTGCAGTTGCTTTTTATATAGTTGTGTACTGGTATTTTGCCCTTCCTCGGACTTCACTTCTTGAAACTGAATTGTTTTTCATTGTGCCTTACAGTTCATATGTTCTGAACTTCTAGCAGAGCAGCATTTACCATGTAAATGAATGTAGTGTTTGTGAAATGAGCTGGACTGACAGGCATGGAAATGGAGACTTCTGTCTCCATAGATTAGATGCCACAGTGGTAGGAGGAGTGAGAACTCCATACCTGACTTGTGATCTGGAACATCTCTAGAGGCAAGAAGACAATGTCTCCAAGTGGTTGAGATTGCCTCTTTAATCAGTAGCCTCTAGGCTGTTTCAGCCTGCTAGGATTCCTTTGTGCCAGATGTGGTGGTGTTTTTGTGATAAGGACAAAACATTGCAATAGCAAGGAGCGGTGTTAACCAACTCATTTCATGTGAATTACCAGCCGTGTGGGGGCAGAGCATTCAGGCAGGTTCAGCTGTAGATGGGCACATGGAAGGATCTCCAGCCAAGCCACCTCAGGTCCCTATTACAGCTGCAGTGGAGAAAAAGACACTCTGAGGTCATGAATCATCTCATCCTAAGGTAGATATTTAAAACAGATCAGATAAGACATACCTTTAAATTCCCTGCGGGACAGCAGGCTCAGATGTAGAGATAGACACTGTAAATATCTAAAATTAGGTGAGCCCAATCTCACCTGTGGAGTCCATCAAACTGCTGACGCACATGTCAACCCCCAACTTCCTGTGGTGAAGTTTTCATGGCACATCTTTTGCCTTTTTAAATTTACAGCCCCTTCAAAGCAGCCAGGAGTGATGGCTGCTGAGAGGTCTTCCACCAAAAGGTTACATCTTCGTACTGATTTTCAGAAATAAAATTTTTTAAGTCCTTTTTATTCTTAGTTTAGTATTTAATAATAATTTTCCAGAACAGGAATACGTAGTTGCTTTTTCAGTTCTGTTCACGACACCCTGTGGAGCTGGAAAAGCAAATTCTTGGATTAGGAAGCACTGATGTTTATCATGGCCAAAGTAACGATATTCTGCAGAGGGGAATTTTTATGTTTATTCATCTGATACAGATGAACTGTAAGATTTATCTTGCATTATCTTTGGCAAATACAGTGATCTCTTGCTACTTCGTGCTTCATTATTCGTGGCTTCAGTACACCACGGGGGGGGTTTTCCCCCACTTTACCAGCTTGTCCTAGATTAGAACAATACATTCCAGGGGACCTTCTTGGAGTGGAAAGAAAAAAACCCTCCACAACCTCCTTATCTACTTTATGATACCTTTTAAATCAAAGGGGCTTTTGGTAAAAAATGTAGAAAAAGGGAACAACGATTATTTACATATATATATATATACACATAAAAAGAACAAACAGTAACACAAGGGTAACAAGGAGAAAAGAAAAGCAAAAAAGCTCCACCCAACAACTCTTGTTGAGGAATTCTGCTTTTTGCTTAGTTCCTTTAACATCTCCCTTCCTTTGAGTTTGAGAATTGTATGGTGGTTATCAAAAAATTAAATCTAACCCATGTTTACCCTATTTACTGCTACTTTGCAGATTTCACTTACCATGGCATGTTTCTGGACCTGACCCCCTCGATATTCAAGGGTTTACTGTATATATAGTACTTTAAAAAAATGTTTTTTACTGGCATAGCATTTTCTTTCCATCCTCTCATTTTTATTCCTTAGTTAATAGTTTGTAATTAAGGAAAAAGCCTCTCTCGAATCCATAACACATCTCCTGACCCACTTCAGTGCAAATGGATACATAACCATTTGTTTGTTTGTACTGCTACAGGTGTTGGTGCTGTGCAGATATGGGCTGTGGTTGAAGTTTCATAATGGAAAATGTGACAGGCAGTTAACTAATCCATGAGTCATATTTCGTAAGGGCCTAAAGGTCTCTGATGTTCGACCTTCATTTGATACTCTTGCCATCAGGCAGTTTATGCATGACCCATGTGAAGAACATTCTTTATATAGATGACTGCATGCTGCCCTTTTATACCTGCAAGGATGGGAACTGCACTTACTGAACCAGGGGAACTTTCCATCTCCCTCTCCAACCCTCCTCTCCGTGAACAGGACTGCAGAGGTGCTCTGCAGGAGAGTCACCAGTGGAAATCTCTCTGCTTTGTTTAAGTCTTCTGCAGGACCTACCTGAAAGGTGAGGAGAGGGTTGAGGAGCTGGGTTTGGACTCCATTAGCCCTAACCCTGGTGAAGGGATTTCTGATTGGAACAGCTCCACGAATAAAAGTACCAGTGGAACCACCAGCTCTAGGAGAGCTCTGCTGATTTCACCTGTGTGTGGCTCACTTCATAAGGCAGGCCAGGCAGACACAGAGCATCAGACCATCCCAAATGAGAATCCCTGCATTGCTGACAACAGTGGAGTTGAGCCAGCATTAGCAATGCCAGAGTCTTAAAAGGAAGGCTTAATGTGGAGAGAGCTCATCCAGAGAACCTACCCCTTTAAAAAGCAACAGAGTGCTTAAGAGAATTCCATTACATTGTTGGCTTTCAGGACGTCTCAAGTCCTCTCTCAAAGGCAGCAAAAGATGCTGGCATTGCTGCTGTTTCCAAAGCTAAAATAAAGCAGGCACATGACTTCAGTAACTGCATGTGAAGTTTACATATTATGACTCATCCTAATAAAGAAACCTAAACAAAAACCCAGTGTGTCATTAAAGCTGGAATATGTTTTCCATACTAAATTCTTCTATGTTTGCTTTGGCTTCTTTTTTACAGCCTTAGAACAGTAGACTATCTCAGCGATATTAACTCCTTGCCAGTGCAGGATGTAAAGTTCTGGTCTTCTTGAATGGACCCTCTGTAAAACACAGCAGAAAGTTATCTTATTTTTTAAAATACTCTGGCACAACCACCTTTACAGCAGTGCCAGATGCTAGACAACAACGAGAGCAGCTGATAAGACAAATGGAAAGAAGAAAGCAAGGGAGAAGGGTTGCATTTCGAGATTTAACTTAGGCTGTCTCTTTAAGAAACTCTGCCATTTCCCAGTAACTATTTTATAATTGTCTCTGAAATATCAGCAGACACCAGGAGTGATGTATATGCAGCGTGTGAATTGCTGGCTGTATATGGAAAACTGCCTAGAGAGGGATTGGCACAGTGGGAGGGGAAACATGGCCTGCCTGACTCCAGGCACCAGAGAGGAGTTTAGTCATCCTGCTGAGTCAACAGGAGACACAGCACCTCCAAAGGTGCTTTTGCCTACCTGTCACTCCATGTTAGACAGCTCAGGTTACATGGTAAGAGCCTGTAATGATAGGCTCATATACATGCTCATTTATGCATGGAATTCATCGGGCATGCATCATCTGGATTACCAGCTCCAAACCTCCTCATCTGGACTAAAGATGGCATTGGACTGGGCAAGACTTGCTGAGGCTGTTTCTTAGGGGTCTCCTTGCAGCCCTTCTCAAGCAAATGCAGAATGTAAGGAAAGGCCAAAGGAAGGTCCCAGCAGGATCCAGGTTCATTTCAGAGAGGCAGCAGTGTTTGAATCCTGAGAGCCTTATTAAAAGACTTCTGTTGCTATCATTTAGGGTCCCTGCAAGGGGAAGAGCCCAGCTACACAAATCCCACTGGCAGGATATGACACAAATGTAATACTACAATAAAATGCATTACAGACATGTACAACTCTTGTCTGGTGATCTGACAGACTCCTCTCCCAGTCTGGCCCTCAGTACCCACTGAAGTCAGGGTAACTATCACCTCCAGCCACCCATCATGGCTTTGGATCATGATATTCATAACAAACTTCTGGTTTTAAGTGCCCAGATATAAGAACTATATTGTATCTCTGTTCCACAACATGCTGAACTCTTGCTTTGTCTGAATTATTGTCTTTTCGAAAATATTTTTTTAAAGCCATCTTAATATCAGAAGAGAATTTTCATTTTTTTTTATTTCTCCTCTTTTTTATTGCTGTATTTGCTATAATAAACTCTAAATTGCAGGAACATTATTACCTGACATTTTTCTCTCTTTTCCAAATAACTCCTGGAACTGAAAATTAATAAAAGGAGATACACCTTTTCAGTTCTTTGTTTATCTCCCCTGGCTTGTTTTCAGTTTTTGACAGTGCTTTCCAGGCTCTCAGTTTCACCTCCCCACTTTCTGGTTCCCTGAGCTTGTGTGGTGCCTTTGATGCTGCAAAAGGGCAAGGTAAAGCATTGGAAAAAAATGAGTAAAATATTGTGACAAAAGGACAGTCATCACCCCAGGGATTCATGTACTGAAACTTCTTTAAACTCCTCTCAAAAAACTGACTAGTTGGGTGTTGACAGTATCCTTTTAAGGACAGTTTATGTTAAGAAATCCTGGTTAGTCTTATGAGCAAGTCTTGGCTGTGCACAAGTGCTGATGACTTTTTGCAACGAAAAACATTTCTAAAGACAAAAATAGCTAGAACTGAAATCTCTCACAGCCCTTATTTACAATTTCTGTGTGATCCCTTTTCTAGATTCATAATGATTGCTTGCCATGCCAGCAGAACTTACAACTTCATGGATTTGTCTTTAATGTTGTAATTAAAATCAGGATGATTTTCATGGTCCCAGAATAATTTGCAATTCTTGTGAGAACTCTGTCTTTTAAGTGGCCTTACATAAGATGTAATCTTCACTGACCTAAACATGCATACACTATTTTTTTTTTAAATCACTGATGTTTTGATCAAGGAATTGTATACCTGTGGGGTTATTTCAACCTGACGTGTTTCAGTACTATTTCCCCAGCCTTTCTCAGGAATTTATAATGTGTTTTAAGTTATATCTGTTAAACATTCCCTCTTTTTCTTCAGCCAGGTGCTTCCAAATAGCTTCTCTCTTTTAGACCTTCTATAAGGGTGAAAGACATGTCCTTTCTTTCTTCTAGAACATTTCCCATTTTACTGTCCATCTGCTGATGACACGTGCTGAGGACCCTGTGGTGACTCCTCAGCACTTCCACAGCTGTTAAGTCTAAAGACCAGAAGCTTCTTGTTCTCCTTAAAAAGGGGATCACTATAGAGTGCAACTCCCCAAATCTGATCTCCTACTAGTTCTCCATATTCCTTGTACACAACAAAAAAGGCATCACACACCCAACAGGGCAGAAATGCATCCCAGCAAGAGTCACTGCGGGGTATTTAAATGGGATAGTAGAGCCTTAGGTCCTAAAATGTGAATTTCTTCTTTTTGGGAAGACGTAGCTATTTCTGAGGTTTGAAATTTCATTAACAGGATTCCTCCATGGATAAGTTGTCCTTTTAACTTGTCCTTAAGGCTTTTGTTCTGGCAATATTTCATGTAAGGTGTTTTGAGTCGTGAAACTGCTTGTGCCTGGTAGAATTAATAACCCGGAGCAGGGAATGTTTATATAGTACTGAGCACCATGGCAGCACTTAGTAAATAATGAAATAAATTGCAGGCTTTGTTTCTGTTTAAATACTCTGTTTGCCCTCTGTGGATACAGATTCTCTGAATCCTGCTCAATAATCTCATTGGGTGAAACTGGATATTGCACCAATTTTATTCCAGCTCCTTTAATGTATGGCAATGGTACAAACAATGCTCTGGATAACAAAGAACTCAGAGTGCCCCATCATAAATAAAAATAATTTCAAGATTGAGGTGTATACAATTTAAACTTTGAGCACAAGCTGAAGAACAAATAGACCTTAGTCTGATTTAATCTCTTTTCAGCCTGACAATATATTCAAGACGCTACCTAATCCCAAGTGATCCCATAAAAAACCACTTGTATTTATGTAATCTCATACCACCAAGTGAGTCTCAAATTTGTAGGTGAGGTTACAACATCCTTAGTCTGATTTAATCTCTTTTCTATCGGGAGTTGGCAAAGCTGAAGAAAAATGTATGGCTAAATTCATCATATTTTATGTGTTATATTTGAACTTTTCTATTTGGAATATAAAATATAAGTAAATAGAATCCCTGAAAATGGGTAATCATGCATGGGTTAGGGAATAATAACTGTTACATTAAACAAAAAATTGATAACATTTGTCCATAACGTCATGAATGCCGAGTCAGCTGCATTAAGGGGCCTTTAGCTGGGCCAGAAGACAAGAAAAGACAAAACTCAACCCCAACGAGCAGTGGACAAGGAGTTAAGGTACTATTACAAATTGAAACCTCTGCAAATCCAGACTAAATGCAGAGTTAAAAGCCTCTGCCAACTCTGGAACACAAACCAAAGTCTGCTTCTACTACCAGGAAGTGACAGCAGCCAGGGGAAAATGGGAATGGGTAAAGGAACAGTGGAGTAAGAGACAAAGGCTAAAGGACCTCAGGATAAAAGGTGAATTCACCATCATTAAATGAACGCCCTGTGAGTCCTGACAGTCCATCAGAAGGTGTGAGGTCCACGACAGTGTTTCTTGGTCACAGTTACGCAGGAGGCCAAGCTGGGCATCTCGGATGTGTGCTGCCTGCCTTCTGCCACAGCTGTGGCAGCATCAGATGGTGGGGGGTGAGTGAGGAGCAGCATTGCTGTGGCTGCAGTGACAAGGGGGGTACACGTGTATCGTGATGGTGCAAACATGCCCCATGTCACAGCAGTGAACGGTGGGGGCACAGAGGTGAGGAGCTGAAGGGACTGTCTGAAAAGAAATCCGTGTGGAAAGCGAAAAGGCAAATACCATTTACATGTCTGGGCTAGTGCGAATTCATCAGGCTCTGTGTTTGAATGGGAGCCAGGTGCAGCGTACCAGTAACTCCTGTTTGCTGTGCCTGACCTAAATCCAAGTGTTGCTTTGTCAGGTTTTAACCAACACGTGTGTAGTAACACAGAGCGGGTGTTAGCCCTGGGAACCTGGTGATTCAAACACAAAGTATGGAAGGCTGTATTGCAGCAACAGGGGAGGAAGTGGGGACATGTAACTTTGTTGTGTATTATGTGGTGGTCAAAGGTTTCAGTTCATGTTGAAAGAATTCTTATCTGGGAAGTTTCAAAGGGCTAAATATAGACCAAGTTCACATGCTAGATGGCAGTGGGGCTCCACATGCAGCCCCCTTCCCTGCTCACAGCGCTTGTGGGGTCATGTCTGGTTTGTTTTTTTATTAAATAGTCGTTTTTCAGGATCGACGTCTTATCAGAGCCCAGCCCTGCAACTCCACTGTTTCCTTGGCAATGGGCCCCTGGCAGGAATGGAGCTGCCCCTGAATCCTTCATCTTCAGCCTCACTGGTTTTGGGGAAGACGGCAGGAGTGTTACACAAGAGGTCTTAGGGGGGTAAGATAAACAGCTGCTATTTGAGCCCCTGCCTAAAGCACCACATTGCAATGAATGCAGAAGTTTTCAGCAGCAGGAAGCCAGGAATTACAGGCAGTAGGAAGACTGCCAGCTTTTCTGTGGTTCCTGCCTTCGCTGGGGCATGGAAGAAGTCCCCCTTGTGGGATATCTGTGTGAACACTAAATCCCACTCACTGCTGATGATGATGCCAAGGCTGAACAGAGCAAATGCACTCCATCAACAGATGATCTCAAGGTCCTGTTCTCAGTGAAAGAACAACAGGCGAGCTTGGTGTTGAAGGCAGAGAAGGTGGAAGTATCAGTGACAGACAGATCACAGACAATTGAGATTGTTGCTATGTAAGTCCACGAGGGCCCCAGCCATGGGGTGTGAGACACCATCTTCATTATTTCAAAGATCCATGTTTGAACCCTAACCAAAACAACAACTAAATAAAAAATAAGCAGTAATGGAAGGGAAAAGAAAATCCACAGGCTAAAAAAGGGATGCCAGCAGGTTCCAGCAGGGAATGGAGCAAAACAACTTTTGGTCTAACTAGGTGACAGATGCAAATAGTTGCTAAGAAGCAGTAGTTTTCCTGGAGCAAGAAGCTCTGTCTCAGGTCTCAGAAGCAGTGCAGGTGAACTTCAGTGAGCTCGGTACTGCACATTCCCCTCATGCTCTTAGCACCAAGCATGGGGTACCACATACATCCAGTTGGCCAAGCTCACTCACCTGAGTGCAGGTGTCACCATAGTGCAGTGGTTACAAATGTCCCTTAAAGGAGTACAAGGAAATATGCTTAAAATTACCTTTTTGGAGGAGGGAGCATGGAAGGAGGAGTAGGAGGTGGCTGTAACCACCTCAGCTCAAATGATGTACAATTTGGACTATCAACATTACTCTCTATTCCCTCACTTACAGAAGATTTCAAGGCAACATGAGAGAAGTGAATTTATGAGAACAAAGGTTAGTCTATATCCAGAACAATCTTTGGGTTTAACTGGGACAGTACTGCTGTCCTGCTGAGGGGGTCACCAGGCCCTGAGGAGCCCAATTTGGGACCCCCATCCCATAATCCCCTGGCCTGGGAGCACCATGCCTGGCTTTGCACCATGGCATTGAGGGTACTGCCTGTCTTGGGGCTACCAAAGGTTCCCAGCTCATCCCAACGTGTGGAACACCCCACTCCTCCTGTTCCTTGACATGTATCTGAAAGAATAAAACCAAAACCATCTCAAAAGCAGAGACTCTGTATATGAATGCTGTCATACTTGCAAAGCAAAATTAAAATTAGTGCTGTTACAGGATGACAGACATGGAATAATACGCCAAGAAAGAAAGGAAATACATGCCAACAGTACCTGAATCAAGATCTCAGTGTACAGTGTGACAGGCAGAGAGGCTGTACAAAATCTTTAGATATTGTTTATAACCTCTTGTGCATGTTCCTGTGGGAAGGGAAATGACAGATTAGTTTTCCTGTGGAGGATTCATTAGTATTTTGCCATTGGTGAGTCAGTATTTTTAGCTTAGTGGGCTCAAGATGTATTGTGGTTTAGGCCTTAGAAGTTACCAACTCTGGGTAAAGAATGAAAAGAAAAAAAAAAAGAATGTTGTTAGGAACTGTAGAGTGATTGTTCAAGACCTTTTATGAACCATCCTCCTCGCTTGCTGGTTAGCATTAAGCACCTATTAACTCCATTTCAGGAAGGTGGTGATTAAACTGGGTCAAATGGAAGTGATTAGTTTGGATTATCCCTGTCATGGAAAAATTCACTGGAAGATCTAAGAGGGATGGAATTGCCACACAGATTCTAGCAAGTTCTGCTGGAAGGTGTATGGCTTTCCTGTTCCCCCTGCAGTAGGGCTTTGGGCCACCCAGGTTGCCTCTAGATGCCTGAGACTCACTTTGAATTGAATTGTTTTCATCTTGGATGTTCCTCAGGACTGGTAGGGAAAGCAATTGCCCCAGCATCGCTCCCACTTCTGTGTCTCAACCCAGATCTGGCTCTGCTGAATTTTAAAAGGATCTCTGAAGACAGTGAAGCTAAGGGAAAAAAACCCTCTCTTTTCACTTCTGGCACTAAAAATTACCAAGGAAATGTTCAGGTGGACAAAGAAGAATAATACCATGCCTGCATGGAGGGCAAACTCCTCCAGGTCAGCAAGAGGACCCAAAATGGAGAAAATAAATCTTGTACTTGAGGCTGGGTTGAGAATTGGGAAGGCATAGGGTGATTTGGATTTGCCCAGCCCAGCGAGAAGCCGGTCTCCCATAGCCCATGAGTGGGGTCTTGCACAGCCCCTGCAGCGGGGTCACATCCAGCAGCCTGAGCCTGGAGCTGTTGTGTGCTTACAACAGGTTCCTGAGAGCCTTGGTCAGGTGGAATTATCCAGAGCCACAGATACAGTGCTTGAAACCAGCCCTGTATGGGCATCGAACCTACCCAGGCAACCTACCCCTGATTGTGAGCTCTGTAGTAGAGCTTGGAGCAGACACAGGCCCTGGCAAGCTCTCAGCACAGCCTCAAGGCCACCCTCCATTATGTAACCCTGAGCCAGAGAAGCAATTATTTTGTGACTGCCACAACTACTAAGAAATAAGTAGCATTTTATTGTGGGGGATGGATACACAGAGTTACCTGTTGGCCTAGGGGTTGCTTCCTCCTGGTGAGGTCTCTCAGTGCTCCCTTGGCTCCGCTATGTTTTGATGAGATGTTCAGCTGACACCATGTCACTGACCCCTCTGTCATAACCCTTCACTTCTGGCGCTGTCAGAGGGAGATGGGGGCTGAGCCTTGTGAATGTGTACAAACATGTGCAGAATCACAGAATCACAGAATCACAGAATCACAGAATCAGTAAGGTTGGAAAAGACCTTGGAGATCATCGAGTCCAACCTATCACCTATCACCTAACCTAGCCAAACCTGTTACCTAACCTGTTGCCATCCTGCTACCAACACACCATCCTACCTATAACACACTACCCTAATATCTAGGTCATGCCACCAAGTACATCATCCAACCTTTTCTTAAAGACCTCTAGGGACGGTGACTCCACCACCTCCTTGGGCAGCCCATTCCACTGAGAGATCACCCTCTCTGGGAAATGTGCATTTGCAGCCTGTGCTCACAGCTGTGTTTGGTTTATGTTGCACACAGAAGAAAAGAGGATTATTTACGTTCTAATCATGATGCGTTCCCCAAGCAAAATATTTTCTGCTCTGATTTATTGCTCGCTTTAGGACTGCCCTCAAGCATTGTTCTTATATTTGGAGCCAGTCACGTTTGTTTTGGGGTTTTTTTTCCCATTTGGAAATTGAAATCTTAAATGTAAAGACATATTTAATGAAAAAACCCTGACAGTTACTTGGGAGGAGGAGTTTTACTTCTCTATTTTCCCATTTGATGTTTGTTTTCTTTCTCACCTCTTTCCTTTTATTGTTTCCCTTATCTCTGAAACACACAAAAAAAAAAAAAAAAGAAAGAAAAACAGTATCTGGAAAAAAGGCAGGAGCAATATTTTGTTCTCATTTTTGGTTAAGAGATTAGAAAAGTTCAAAAGGTTTTACCCAGCAAAAGTCCACATGAAAAGCGCCTGTCATTTCCTGATTAGCACTGTTGTACTATTGATCAAAACCAAACCTGTGTAAATTAAAAATGCTCGTGCACTATATGGAGCCAGCATTTCTTGGTAACCGCAGAAGAAATGCCTTTTATTTTTTTAATTCATAGAGCTTATGCAAGTGGCCTTGGAGCTTGGGGTTCCTTTTTTCTCACAAATATCAAACAGGAGAGGTTCCCCACCCCCCAGCCTTCTTTTGCTAGAGGACTTCTCAGAGGACCAACAAAATCAAATTAGTTTTGTAGGCTGCACTCAGAAGATAGAGGAGAATGCAGATCTTTAACAAATTGAGCTTTTCTCCCATGTGTTTTGCAGGAGTTTTGATTCAATCAGTCTCAAGAGTTTTTACACAGTCTGAATAAGAATTCTTTTAAAATCCTTTTTTAAATCTTTCCCCCTTCCTCTATTTTTAATTCCCCTCAATAGCTCAGGTTTCCTTTCTCTTTTGAGGCATGAAATTCCTTTAGCTCTATTGCCTACATGGCAGAAAGAGAAGAACAAAGCAAAAGAATATGAAAAATAAAACACCTCCCAAGAAAATAATTAATTTTTTTTTATACAAGCTCATTCATCATTTCACCATAAGAAAACAAACAAAACGAAATTACGTAATACCAAAGCATACACTTTCCCCCTCTCTTGTGGGTCACATCAATCAAGCGAGAGAATTCTGGGCTATTGTATTTGGTTTCTAAGCCGGATGCACAAACTAACCCAGCCACAGCCCCCAGGGATGTTGTCACCAAACAAATGTTGCCATTAAATTGTTGGTAGGAGGTCCTTTAGGAAATGTAAATAGAAAAACAATTTATTTTTTTTTTAAGTGGAGGGGCGGGGGAGAGGGAGTTGCGTAGGAAAAGTAACTAATAACTAAATCTGGAAGTACAGCTGGGTGCTCCTAAATTAGAAATCTTTAGGAGGTCACCCACACATCCCTGTAAGTTCGCTAGGGAGTTTTTTGAGCTGTGCATTGCTGCAGATATGTTTCACCTCCTCCAGCTTTTCTATCTGTTTCGTGCTAAGCTTCTCTGTGCCTCTAAGCCTCTCTCAGTTAACTCCCCAATGTCTCTCTGGCCAGAGAGACTTACTTCTCTTCCATCTCTCCTCCCAATTCTCTTAGTTCCTTGGTATGGTTTCAATCCCATATCTCAGCTGCTCAAGAGGACAGAAAATGAGCTCAGTGGATTTCTTCCCTTTTCCATCATCTGCCCCTGTTGTTCTCATTAAGGAAAAAAAAAAAAAAAGCTGATCCAGATGCAGAACTAAAAAAGCCACGGTTTTTTCCTTATACATTTTCTTGCATTATTCTTCTATGCAGGTAATTTTATTGCTGTTTTACAATAGAGACATAAGGTAATTTTCCTGCAGACAGTGTTGCTTGGCCCTGGTGGAGTGTCCATCTTTCCCTGCCTGCAGATGAAAATAATTGTTCAGAAGACATGGTCATACTCCAGCCTGAGAGCACCAGCACAGTAGTTAAGCTCTGCCTTGCAAGGACTGCTCCACAAAGGCTGTGTTCTGTCAACTTTAACTCGCATGTGATGCCTGTATTTTAAGCCCACATCATTTAGAGACATGTAAGCAAGCAGATTGTCTCACCAGATAGATGGGCAGTTTTTCCAGGATTGGGGATTAATTGAATACATAATTAGAGAAAAGGAAGAGAAGTGGTTCCTCTCTTATGTGACAACACACAAAGCAAATTTCTTGTAAAATGTGAATCTCCAGAATACCTACGACGTTACTGTGCAGGCTTTGAGGATGCTGCACACACGGAAATCCTATTGCCACGTTATCGATTACATCAATTACTGTTCCTCAATACCTTACCTGCTAAGGCTAAAATGAATCTTGGTTTAAAACTGAAATAAAGCAGAATTCTTGAGATCATTGTTCCAGGAAAGATCCTCAAAAATCAGGTGCTTTGGGCTCGAGGCCTCTAGAGGTCACCAGAACCTAATTAATGAGCACTGCCAAACCTAATCTGTGAAGCGCAAATTGCTCTGGTTTGATTGAGATTTTCCACTTCTGCAGTTCTGGGTCTCCCCTCTCCCAAGAAATCCTGACTGTCATTACCCGGTGAATAACAGAAAGCTCTGGGAAACCCACACCCTGCTGGAGAGGCTTGGCTGTGCAGGAGTCAGCTCCCCTTGGGGGGAGAAGGCAGAGTCACTTAATTACCTTTATTTCCTCTGCTGTTCTGATCTTACCCCCTGCTTCTGTGACAAATCCTGCCTCGGCATGGCCGGAGTCTCTTGTGCCCCAGGGGCAATGTCTTTGCCACACCTTTGTAAGCCCAGGGAATGCCAGGAGCATTACGAAAGGGAAGGGGGTGCCAGTTGTTTTTCTCCTGTACTGATGCACGGAAGCAGTAACTCCACAGGGAACACGGGATGAGTGTGCAGGTTGGGTAATTGGCAAGGATTCTTCTTAGGTACGTTTTTGCCTTGTAAATTATAACCTGCAAACACAGGAACTCCTGTGAAGAGCATGGTTTCCTTCCAGGTCACCCAGTGCTGTGTCTACAGGGAAGGGTTGGAGGAGAGCTGCAATTACAATTAAGTGGTTGTTATGTGGTCAGAGACCTCATCTGCTTCATGCAAGAGCAGGAGGGGAAGCTCAAGTCATTTTCCTGGAACTTTCCCCAGGGTTCAGGAATGAGACAGACTAGGGAGAAGGGATTTGGGTAGAGCTGACAGGGAGTATTTATTTCAAGACAGCAAACAGAAGCTGATCCTTTCAGGGGAAATTCCTCCGAAGAGAGCAAAGGTATTTATTTTGGGAGCAGTCAGGGAAATGGAGGCCTGTGGTGTCTCCACAGAGGAATTGTTCTCTCCTCTGGAAAGCCAGGAGAGTTGAATATAGATGAGTGGCTGTGCCTCGACAGGGTGCTGAGGGTGGTAGGGGGAGGCTGCTGTGAGGGGATCCTCACAAAGGGCTCCTTTGCTTTTAGATACAACATGCAGCAGGCCCAGAAGGTTTCCTCAGAGTCCAGGGAGTTTTTCTGGATGCACAGCAGTAGCTGAGGCTTTGCCCCTTGAACAGTCTGAGCAATAGCTCCTTTCCCTGACCCTTCCTCTGCCTCAATGTCAACAGGTGACTTGCACCCCTTGTGCCCTGCCACGGGAGCACAGCCCGGCAGTAATAGGATCACCTCGAGTGTGTTTTCTGGGGATTAGTAGGTGTGTTATTTTTGCAGACTGGAACTGTGACGCTGCAGCCTGGCTGGAGTCCGTGTGTCGGTTCCTAATCCCCTGCAAAGCCCCTGAGAGGTCAGTAGGACCATAAACACAGGTATGTGCCCACCTGAAGGAGGTCAGGATTATTTTCCTTGTAGCGAGAAAACACTCATATGACTCTTATAGCCATACTTTATTTCCTTCCCTTCCAAAAGATGCACAGAGTTAAAGGCTTTCCTTTTTTGTTCTCTCCCAAGGTGAGGTACTAGAGAAACCTTGCAGTTTCTTCCCCCTCTCCAAACAGCAATGTCATCGAAATTTCTTGGTGGCTGCCATCTGTTGCAAGCAGAACACCACCCCTTTTGCTATTTACAGTACAATTAACCTTTAACAAATTAGCTTGTGACTGTCATGAAAGGATTAATTAAGGCAACACACCCTTGACTTGCTCCCACCATGCTTTTGCAGCAGCGCAACGACCACTTCTGCCAAACACCTTCCAGAACTGGGGGAGTAGTTTTTATTCTTTCTGTACTATCTCAGCAAATTTGCCGACCCCAGGGAGATGCACAAGGAAGGACTCCAACAGACACAATCCCATGGAAGTAGTGATGGGGATAGAAAACCTGGACTTTCCCAGCAGTGCAGGTGCTTCCCCCATTACTGCCCCGGTATCAGGATGTGGGACCATGACTCAGCCACCTCAGCTCTGTTCTAGTTTAAGCAGCCAAAGGACCAAGTTGCTGCCAGAATATCAGGCTGTCATGTGGTGCAGCTGTGCTCTGGAAGCATACCCCATTCCATCCGGATTCCCATGTCTGGGAGGGTGGATGCACGGACGCTGAGGCCAAGGTTTCCAGAGAGCCTTGGACCCCTGGCCCTGTGCATCAGAGCTGATCCGTGCAGATGTGCAGGATGTGGCCAGGTTATCCAGACAACCTTGTGCTTGCTGCCAAGCAACCCTCAAGCAGACAAGGCAGTTCCCCTGGCTCCAGCACAGCCAGAGTACTGCTGGAAAAATAGGCCTTGGCCGGAGAAATCCAGCACACTGGCCCTGCCTCTGCTCCTCGTCCCACGCGGCTGTAACTCCCTGGCAGAAGCAGAGTGGCTGGTGAAGGATGTAATGGCTGAAACCAAACCGGCTTGTTGTTTAATTCCAGCTGGCAACTAAGTACTACACAGCTTGTTCACTCCCCCACCTCCCCCCTTCAGTGAGATGAGGAGGAGAATTGAAAAAAGGTAAAACCTGTGGGCTGAGATAGGAAAAGTTTAATATTTGAAAGAAAGTAAAATATAGTAATAATAACAATAATAATAACAACAATTACAATAATATGAAAAGGGAGAGAAAGGGAAATAAAACTCAAGAAAGGCAAGTGATGCACAATATAATTCCTCACCACCCACTGATGGTGCTTAGCCTGTCCCTGAGCAGTGATCAGCCTCTCCCAGCCACACCTATTCCCCCCCAGTTTACATGCTGGATATGACACCTTACGGTTTGGCTAGTTTGGATCAGATGTACTGGCTGTACTCCTTCATGGTTTCTTGTGGACCTTCTCACTGGCAGAGCGCAGGAAGCTGAAAAGTTCTGGATTTAGAGTAAGATCTACTTAACACAATGATGTTTTAGTTGTTGCTGTCAACATTGTTCTCACACTGAATCCAAAACACAGCACTATTCCAGCTACTAGGAAAGAAAATTAACTCTATCCCAGATGAAACCAGGACACAGCTGTAGTTGCCACAGATGATGTCCTGAAGGCAAAATCCCAGACTCGAGGCTACACCAGAGAGCAGCTGCTGCACCGCGCTGTGGATGTTGGGCGGTGCCAGGAATTACCTCTATTCCCTGAGCCCAGGGAATGAGGGCTCAGTAAGGAGGGGAACAGTGTCTTTTCAAACCATGGCACCACCTCCACTCCTCAAAGTTTAACAGAATAATGATCATTGGTAGTGCCCAACACTCATATTTCTTCAGCATCAAGGTCTGAAGTGCACAACCCACAGCAACACTGATCTGACAGACCCTGGCCAGTATTTACATTTCTACAGATGCATGAAATTTTGCAGGCATTCAACAATGAAGCTGGAAAACTTGGAGGCTTTCAGGATTTTGCAACCATGTGTGGATCCTAAAGAAACCACGAGTGCATAGAGCCCTAGATGCATACAGTTCCCAGCCTCCTTTTGGTTTTCTCTGATGGAAAACCACTTAAGAGTGAGCTTGGAGGATACCAGCACTGGAGCCTCAGGGAAGCAGCATATTCTGATCCTGAGGTGTTCCAAACAGCCTGTGTTGATACAAATGGGTAACAACCATTCCACATTTCCGGGAGAAAAGGCTGAAATAGCCTCTGTTGTGATGGTGAGCTCAGAACTTCCCACTGCTACAGAACAGACATTTCTAACGATATTCAGGACATCCCAAAAGCTGGCAGGGAGGAGCTACAGATGATCCCAGTTCCAGCCTTACCCTCCTTGTTGCAGCAGTACCTGAGCAGGGAGGCAGCTGGCCAAGCCCATGTTAGAACCGAGGGGTTGCAGCATCACAGATGGTGACAGCAGTGTGGGAGTCTGCACCACAAAATAAATATTAATAAAATCAATGCACAGTATAGTTGATACAGGATAATAAAACCAATGACTGTACTAAATCGTAGCAGAACTACTTATATAATTGATTAGTAAGTCCTTAATAATAATGGGAGAGAGGAGTGACCAGTATAACTTTTTTATTATATGGGCATTATTAGCAAAATCAGGTAGTTCCTTAAAGATCTGACTCCTGTCAGATTTAGTAGCAAAAAACTAATAAGACTTCTGCTGCCACAGCTGAATCCAAGAGGAACCGCAAATCAAAGTCTCTAGATACTCACAACCAGTCTGAATGTAAATTCAATGTAAACCAGAGTAAGTGGCAGTTTGTTATAATACATGGAGCTGTAACGTCACGTGGGGCTCAGGCTGAGCAGCTGTCACACCATCTGCTTGTTGGAGGGATGGTGACCTCCAGCAGAGGAGCAGAGGGGACACCTGGCAATTCTAATCTCTTTACCTGTGCAGGCTGAATCCAACACGGATCATGGCTCAGAGCCCTTAGCCTCAAGGGGTTTATGCCTTTTATGGGAGTGTGACTTTCATTTGTCCCACAAAGACTGCTGTGGGAAAGCTTATCTATCAAGACATGGTGGATGCTGAGGTTCTTCAGCTGAAGACAAGGAGCAGTGGCAGGTGTGGGCCTGGACTGATGATCCCTTCCTAATTTCCAGGGAGTGAATCTAAAGTCAAATACATAGTATGTCTTCTGAATCGTGTCATCAGTGGTGACCTGTCCTGGAAGAATGGCCTCTGATGCAGAAAACCTAGTGGGCTGTTAAAGAAGTTAAGGCACTTTTGACTTCCCCTTCCAGGGCATAGCACAGGTTGATTGGGAACACTAAGAAGATTTGTTGTATCTCTCAATTATGCCCTAACACTGATTAAAACCTGGCAAAGGCAGCTTAAAGCAACTGCAGGGGTTTTATCTCCAGTCACTTCCTTACCCCAAACCTGCAGCTTTTAAACTGCACAATACAGTCTGATTATTACTGAGCCAACTGTATCTGTACTGGATGGAGCCTCAGTCTGCCAACAGCATCTTCAGTCCAGCTAATTAAGAGAGGTTTTGGCAAGGCCGCTCCCAGCCTGGGGTCCCTGGTGGTTTATGTGACATCCCCAGGCAGCCGACTGTCGGCCCCCAGGGTGTGCAAACTAAATGCCTCTCCTGTTCTTGGCGCTGGTGAGCCCACAACTCAAGTGCTGTGTCCAGTTCTGGTCCTCTAAATTCAGGAAGGACACAGAGGTGCTGGAGTGTGTCGAGACAAGGGTGACTGAGCTGCTGAAGGGACTGGAGCAGAAGCCCTACCAGGAGCGGCTGAGGGAGCTGGGGCTGTTTAGCCTGGAAAACACAAGAATCGGGGGAGACCTTATCGCTCCCTACACCTCCCTGACAGGAGGCTGTAGCCAGGAGGATATTGGTCTCTCCCCAGACAACCAGAAGGAGAGGACACAGTCTAAAGCTGCGCCAGGGGAGGTTTAGGTTGGACATCGGGAGGAATTTCTTCACAGGAAGAGTAATAAACATTGGAATGGGCTGCCCAGGGAGGAGGTGGAGTCACCGCCCCCGGAGGTGCTCAGGGGCACACTGGATGTGGCACTCGGTGCCGGGCTGTGGGTGACACGGAGCGGTTCAGCCACGGGTTGGTCTCGCTGATCTCAGAGGCCTTTCCCAACCCAATGGATCCCGGTTCTGCGAAGGAAATCCCAGAGCAGCGGAGCCGGGAACGCTGATCCCCCTGAGCTGAGCCCGGCGGCGGCTCCTCCCCGGCCCCCCCCGAGCTGTGTCCGGGGACACGGGACGGGCACTGTCCCGGGACAGGGAATGCCCCAGGACGGGCACTGTCCCGGGACAGGGAATGCCCCAGGATGGGCACTGTCCCGGGATAGGGAATGCCCCAGGATGGGCACTGTCCCGGGATAGGGAATGCCCCGGGATGGGCACTGTCCCGGGATGGACAATGAATGCCCTGGGATGCGCACTGCCCTGGGATGAGAACTGTCCCGGGACGGGCACTGCGCTGGGCAGCGGGATCACCCCCGTCCCTCCCCGTTCCCCCCGGTCCTTCGCCAGTGACGTCACCGCCAACATGACGTCACTCAGGGGGCGGGGCGGTCCCTCAGCGTCACTCCGGAGGCGCCGCGGCGCGCGCGTGACGTCAGCGGCGCCTCTTTCCGGGGAGGCCGCAGCGAGGTAGGAGCGGCGCCATCGCCGTCCCCATCCCGGGCCCCCGGCCTTGGCCTCATCCACCGCCATCCGCCGCCGCCCGCGCCCGGCCGGGCCGGGAGCAGTGGGTAGGGACGGGGATGGGGTGACCTGAGTGCCGCTGACCCGCGTGGGGGGTGGGTTTTCCCGGTGTTTCCCGCAGGGCGCCATGGGACGCGTCATCCGCGGGCAGAGGAAAGGCGCCGGCTCCGTGTTCCGCGCACACGTGAAGCACAGGAAGGGCCCGGCCAAGCTCCGCGCCGTGGACTTCGCCGAGCGGCACGGGTACATCAAGGGCATCGTCAAGGTACCGCCTTCCCTGGTTCTGTTTGTTGTTTGGGGGTTTTTTTTAATTATCTTTTAAATCGCTGAGGAGAATCCAACATGTCAGTCAGGAGCAGCGGGGGCCGTTTAGTGTCAGAGTTCGGGGTGTGATGCGGTGGGTCAGGGCTGCTGCGGGTGGGTTTTTGGGTGCCAGTGACCAGCCCACTGGTACCTGGTTGGGTGCTCTGAGCATCTCCTCGGTCACCGTAATTCAGTTGATGATAAAAAGCAGGCGGGTTTGACTTGGATTTGTGTAATTCTTAAGCGGGTTTTGTCCAGGAGGGTTGAAAACAGCAGGAAAAATATCAATACAGGACACGAGCAACGTCTGAGCTGTCCTGGAAAACAGACACGTGTCGGTCACTTGTCTGTAGTCTGTAAATATGTGGTTGTGTGATTTAGTCTGAGTGTACTTCAGGAGCAGCATTAACCTGTGTTTCCAAGAGAAAAAGAAACAATAAATCTGCGCTTCCTCGTTTAAGGGCTTCAGTAATGTTGTACCTGATAGCAGAAGGTTTGAAACACTTTAATTCCCAATAAAACACTTGGAGAAATCACTGCCTGGGCTTGGTGTCTGCCCAGGATGGGTTGGGCAAAGTGAAAGCGAATTTCTGGGTACGGAGAGATCTGACAGCTGCAAAATGTCAGGAACAAAACTTCAGACGGGAGTGGCTCCAAGCAGCACACTTGATCAGAGTCTTTATTTTGTGACCGTAGAATGGTTGGGTTGGAAGGGACCTTAAAGATCATCAAGTTGCAGCCCCCTGCCACGGGCAGGGACACCTCCCACTGTCCCAGGTTGCTCAGGGCCCCATCCAACCTGGTTGTGGGGCATCCACAGCTTCTCTGGGCAGCCTGTGCCAGGCCCTCACCACCCTCACAGGGAAGAGCTTCCTGGTTTACTGATGGGATGCGTTCACACAGTGAGAAACCAGAACCTGAGAAGGGTGGGTGTCCCAGTGAGGATTGTCTCAGAGAAATCATCCCCGGCTTTCCTAGTTGTGCAGAGCCCATGACAGAGGCAGTGAGTGTCCTGCCCTGAAACACCCCTGGGATTCCCACAGGACATCATCCATGACCCCGGCCGGGGCGCTCCGCTGGCCAAGATCGCCTTCCGTGACCCGTACAGGTTCAAGAAGAGGACGGAGCTGTTCATCGCCGCCGAGGGCATCCACACCGGGCAGTTCGTGTACTGCGGCAAGAAAGGTGGGTCACACACGGGAGCTGCCCGGGCAGGGGCTGGACATGGTGTCTCTGAACCCTTGGAGTCTGGGGTACTGAACCGCAGGAGCCATCGCGGCACGGTGCCTTCCACCAGCCCCCCTGACAGCACAGCTGGTTTGGTTACCCAGCCCAGCCACAGCTGCTGTTGGGCATTGGGATTGTTGTCTTTAGAGTGCTGTGTCACGCTGGGCATGAACTGGTGTCACAGGCCGAGCACTGAAATGTGTCCCAGCTGCTGCCGGGGGCTGCGAGCGGGGCCGCCCTCCCACAGTATTCACAGTATGACAGTATAGATAAGGCTGGAAAGGACCTCAAAGATGTCTAGTCCAACCTATAGTCCAACTAAACCCAGCATCTACATGTCCCGTGTTAAATAGAACTGTAACTCCAGGAGCCCAAATGAAGCTGTGTCTGCCCCAATTGCTCTTTGCAGCTCAGCTGAACATTGGCAATGTCCTGCCCGTGGGCACCATGCCGGAAGGGACCATCGTGTGCTGCCTGGAGGAGAAGCCCGGTGACCGTGGGAAGCTGGCGCGCGCGTCCGGGAACTACGCCACCGTCATCTCTCACAACCCCGAAACCAAGAAGACCAGGGTGAAGCTGCCCTCTGGCTCCAAGAAAGTGATCTCTTCTGCAAACAGGGCTGTTGTTGGTAAGGAGTGACAGCTTGTCTGGTCACTGAGCTGCCTGTCTGTCAAGGAGCCTGTCAGACAGGCCTTGGGGTTGTAATAACCATCCTGAAAGCACCATAATTTGCAGGCTGGATGTGGGGTTGCACACTGGTACAGTCTGTGCTCAGGTATCTGACTTGTCTGTTATTACCTGCGTTACTTTAAATAATGAATTTATATTTGGAGATGGTTTGACCTGGTGAGAGGACAGAGCAGCAGATGCTCATTGTCCTGGGGCCATTAGTGGAATTGCTCAGCCTGTAAAACTGCAGTGCTTGGCGGGAAGAACTGTGGGAAATGGCATTTGATTCCCTGCTTTTGGTGCACTGAGGGAGCCTGGGGGTAGTGCTGGAGGTGGTGTCGGGTGGGTGGAGTGTTCTGGAAGGTCTGACAGGGAATGACAATACCACTGCCAAGAAGCAGAGGCTTTACCAGGTTTGTTGTACAGCTGACTGACAGCTGCGATGGCTGCTGGTGACACTTGCCTGCCTCTGTACAGCAGACCCCAGAGTGAGCAATCTGGTGTGTTAGTCCAGTGAAACCGACTCAGTAAATCATGAAATAAGTGGGTATTGAACATCAAAGTTCTTCATAGTCCCCTGAGCAAAGTACTAATCCCGTGTGTATGGATTGAAAAGCGCTAATTCAAGTGTGTGTCCCCTTGCAGAGCCCTGGGGATGTGGCTGCAGCTCAGGTCTGATCTCACTGGTGCTGTTGGCTGGAATTTACTGGTTTGAACACAGATGGGATTGCCTCAGATTAGGGTTCTAAAGACCAGTGTTAGGAGTTAGAGCTGCTCTTAGTCACAGTACTGTTGTGCCTGTCTGGGACTCACCATTCCTGGGATTTCCTCCAGGAATCGTTGCTGGCGGAGGTCGTATTGACAAGCCCATCCTGAAGGCTGGCAGGGCCTACCACAAGTACAAGGCGAAGAGGAACTGCTGGCCACGTGTCCGTGGTGTGGCCATGAACGTGAGTGTGTTTGCAGTGAGAGATCACTGTCTTTCCTGCAGCTCAGAGGGGATTTGTGTGTGTGGTGTGGGGGCAGTCAATGCACCACACCCAAAGGGAAGCAGTTCAAATCTTTTTGTTCCCTTGAATCAGTTTATTGCTGTTGAGCAGCATCACTTGTTTCTGGGGTTAAATTGCTGGTTTGCCTTCCTTCCCCACAGCCTGTTGAACATCCCTTCGGAGGTGGTAACCACCAGCACATCGGGAAGCCCTCGACCATCAGGAGAGACGCCCCCGCTGGGCGCAAGGTCGGTCTCATCGCTGCCCGTCGCACAGGCCGGCTGAGGGGAACAAAGACTGTGCAGGAGAAGGAGAACTAAACACCCAACCCACGTGTTTAGGAGGAGAACTAAACAACCTCTGTGGAGGTTACAGAATAAATCTGTCCAACAGAACTTGTGTGAAGTGCCTGGTGTTTGCTGCTGCAGTGGGGCTGAGGTGGGGGTGATGGATAGTCAAGTCATGAGTGGAGATGGCGGGGGTTTTCTCTCAGCCAGGACTTTGAGCTGGTCCTGGAGGCTGGAGTTACACTCTGGGGATGCTCTTGTGTCCTTGGGTAATGTTAACACTGGCCTGGTTTTGTGGTTGTTGAAACCTGACAGGCCATTACAGATCAATTTACGGGGCTTAATTTGGGAATCTGGGTGAAATGCTTAAAGGGTGCTTAGTTTTCCAAGTTCATAATTTTTACCAAAACAGTTTTCCATTTTTATTCACTGTGTTTCTTTGGAGGAAAAGCTTGAGAGTTGGAGAGTTCCTTACAGAGGGAGTGTTACAGCTGCTATCACTGTCAAATTTGGGCTTCATTTTGGAGCTGCCAGGCTCCAGCCAAATCAAAGATGCTCCCTCTGAGCACAGACTCAGAAGTTTGAGGTGTTACATGCTGCCCCCTCACCACTGTTTTGGAAGGGCAAACAGGTTCTAAACTCTCCCCTTTGCAGCATGTTCAGCCTTTCATGGTGGGGTGTTCTGAGCTCCTGCAGCAACACGGGCACTACTGTCCCGCCTGGGAGCTCAGCTCTCCTAAGAACAGCTCTCATGTGAAGGGCCAGCTTTTTGGAGGGGAAC
The DNA here is from genome assembly GCA_013390025.1 of Pitta sordida. Classification (NCBI taxonomy): domain Eukaryota; kingdom Metazoa; phylum Chordata; class Aves; order Passeriformes; family Pittidae; genus Pitta; species Pitta sordida. Next base: position 681,230 of record WEKX01017021.1, on the reverse strand, counting down.
GAGAAACATCATGGGGTTTATTGCAAAATGAGAAAAATTCAGTTTTTCTGAACTGCCCTTAAAGAGGAGGAGGGAACTAAAAATCTCTTAAAGCAGCTGAGGTTCATTGAGACCTGAGCACACCTGAAACTGGGGACCTCCACATATGAGCATCAATGGATGGGAATCCAGTGGAATGCAAAGCAAGAGAAGTTGTTTTCTATACCCACTCACAAACTAAAGGAGCTGGCAATGTGTGATTTTAAAAAAACCCCCAAACCACACACCTCGAAGAAAGGCATGAGATCCCATTTGGGAAAAATAAAGCACTGAGAAATTGTGTGTATAATCCCCAAGTATCTCAAAGTCTGAAATAAGGTCAGAAGCTCTTGTTTAGGTGCCCCTGTTCTGACATGGACCTAAATGTGACACTCCTCCCAAGCACTGCTGGGAGAAGAGTTTAAAAATATTTATTGATCCAGAGCAATTCACATGAAATGCACCAAACGTTGTTTGCCTTGGGTTGTTTACCATTCTCCAGGGGAAAACTTTACCACCAGCCCCTTGGGTGCAAAAAATTTATGGAAAACAATGGGAGGGAAGAGCAAATTAGATAATGACTAAAAAAATCAGAGGCTCTAAAGAAACAACCTAATGAAAAATTCTAAGTATGTAACTTGAAATATATTTTCCAAATTGAAGGTCTAGTTTTAAGCTGTAGAATAAAAGAGGAACTCCAGCAGTTTACATGGCAGGGGAACTTAAGAGAACAATGAAACAAGAATAAAAAAAAAATCCCCTGGAAATGATGATTGGTGATGATAATTCATGTAAGGCTTAGTGCAGTTACAAGGACATCAGAAATCTTGAAATGAAGCAAACTGTTTTAAAGATGTGAAGTGCTCATGTAGATATTTCAGAGGTTTTCTCCAGTATAAGGCTTTGTTTGCTAAAATAAAAAAAAGAAATACACACTAAGTAGTGAAGCACTAAAAAGTCTTCCATTAGAAGGGCTTCAAATTCCCGCCTACTCATGGACCAAACGGCATTTCCTTTATACATTTTAGGGGTGTATTGAGAAACACCGAGTCCTACCTAAGCATCAACCTGTCTCACAAACTCTTTTCACGGTAACAGAACCCCGTCATTAACATCATTATCCCCTTCCAACACCTCCGCAAGGACAAAACAATTCCACCTCGTGCTGAGACAGGCACGGCAGGAGCAGGAATTTACCTGAGATGGGAAAGCATCAACTGCTCCAGGGTTTTCCACAGCACATCCCCCAGTCCTGACCTGCCCCTCCTTGATAAATCAGGAGTGGGGAGCAATTCTGGAGGATCCACAACTTGCTACACACCCAGTGCAGGCAGGAAGGAAATGCAAAGGGAGATGCAAGGAAAGTGAGAGGTAGAAAAAGGTCAGAGCAAACCTGCCCAGAGAGTTTTTGCAAAAATGAAAGAGGGAAACAAGCTTCTGCAATAAGATAATGATGCTGTTATGCTGAAATTACCAGGTAAGTATCTCTCAAATCCAAAGGAAATGCTTTGGACTGTATTTTCAGCTGATGTAAAAACCACAGGAGTCCAAATTCTAAAAGGTTTCAGTGAGTCTGGTGATCAATAAATCATTACAGCCTCCATAGAAGTTAAATTAAAAAATGGCTTTTTTTGTCCTGTGGCATTAACAATTTCCCAGAGAGAAATGTGAGAACATTTGTGGGAGTCACTTCACATTCTTGCTGTCTTCAACCAAAGCTTTCTCCTCCCAGCTTACAGCAACCCCCTCCCCCAGTGGCATTAATCTACTGGGAGACATCCAAAGCGTGCCCTCAATCCTCATTTTTGCTAACATGTTGATGTCCAGAGAATTGACACTTGTGTCCAGTGTGTCAGGTGGGTGACACCGACTGAACAAACCTACAAACTCTGGTGTCACAGAATCACCGAACTGTCAGGGTTAGAGATCATCTAACTCTGGAGATCGTCCAGTCCAGCCCCCTGGCAAGGCAGGGTCACCTGAAGCAGGTGGCACAGGAGTGTGTCCAGGTGGGTTTGGAATGTCTCCAGAGAGGGAGACTCCGTGGCTTCCCTGGGCAGCTGTTCCAGTGCTCTGCCGCCCTCAGTGTACAGAAGTTGTTCCTCATGTTGAGATGGAACCTCTTGTGTTCTCTGCTTCCATCATGACTTATTTCAACTGGGTTTTTTTATGTTAGTACATTTGTTAGTACATTATGTTAGTATTGTTGTACACTTTCATTTATGCACCTTCCACGAGCAAACAGTGAACCAGAGGTTTCCAGGATCTCCATTACACCCACCTCACATTCCTGCAGGTGATGGCCCTTGCTCTGGCAGAGCAAAGCATCTGGGCAGTGGGCACCTTGTGGAAACGGGGAACAGCAGCTCTCCAGCGGCTGCCTCGGCTTCTGCCAGCATGGAATGTGAGAGGACACCCGTCCCTGCTCGTACCAAGGAGAGGCAGGTGCCACTTACAGGAACCTTTGGCCCATGGCAGGCACGAAGGTGGGTGATGCCCAGGATCATTCCCGTGCAGCCAGGTCTTCTCCAGCCACTACAGCACCATCGAGCTCGTCCTCAGGTGCTACAACAGATTCAGAGGCAGCAGCAAACCTGGCTACTTTCCCAACTTGAGGACCCCCCCTGTCCTCATCACAGCGAGTCTCCTCCATCAACTTGACAGGATTGTATTTTAATAAATTCAACACAAGAGGCCTCCACTATCCCATTCTTCAATTAAGTCCACATTTTATTTATGGTTTGCTGTTGGTACTTCAATCAGATTTATATATACATAATCTAAAACCTACATCAAAACCATGTTGACTGCTCTGAAGACCGAGAGAAGTGACACGATTGAAGTTTTCTTCCACAGCTCTATGGTAAGTCTACATTCCCACAGCAGGTTTTTGGTTCAGGTTGCAGAAGTGTTCAGAAAGCCCATGCCAGGTCTCTCTCAGACTCGGAGTGGGAGGGTTACACAGTTCTCTTTCAGCATTTCAGTCTTACACACAACCACAGTAGCAATTGGAAACATTTCTTTTATTCTAAACACCTGGGTTGATCTGCAAAATCCTGGCTTTTCACATTCCCACGTCCCCCACCCTTCCTAAACCCTCACCAACACAGCTGGAAACCCAAGTTCCTCCCTGCGGTTGCGTTAGTTGAACATTAGTTGTGAAAGGATTTGATGCTACTTCACAGGGTACTGAGGCAGCACGAGAGGCTGAGTAGAAAGTGTTTGTGAGTCCATGTGGTGCCACCTGAAAAATGCCAGTTCCTTCACTCAGATACAAACACAGGTACCTCAAATGATCCTGTCCATCCTCGGGGGAGGCCAGGACTGCCCAGCAAACAGCCCCACCAGGGATTTGTGCACCTCTGCTGGCCTGACCCAGAGCAGCTCTGGCACTGCTGGAGCCACTCCCAGCAACGAACGTCAAGAGGTAGAAAGTTTTCACAGACGCAGCTTGGGAAGCCCCTCGCTCAGCTCACTCCCTGCCTTTATTTACTCAGGGGATTCGACTTGGGACAGATCTTAGAGGAGAAAAAAAGAGTAGAAAATGCTTTACATGCTACTTAATCTGAAGCTCCTTCTAGGAATCGGTTCCTGGGTGCCCCGGGATCCTGTGGTTCAGGACAGTCACACCGGGAGGGCTCATGAGCTGCTGCCAGCGGGTGTGAGGGGCCAGGCAAAGCACATTTCCAGTTCCCCAGGGATTTCCCCATGGATTTCCCCATGGCATGACCTCTCCCTGCACTGAAATATTCCCATTTCTGCTTTCACCTGTCCTTAACCACGCACAGAGCAGGCAGAGAGAATCGGTATCATTAAGTCCTCAAGACCTACTCTTCGCATTTCCAGCCTTTTGAATTTGCTTCCAGAAGACCTTCTGAGGACTTTAAAGCACCTACCAGATATTTAAATACAATCAAGTATATTAAGTGTCCAAGTTTTCAACCAGCCTTCTTTTCCAGAGTAGATTCCAGCAAAACCTACTGTTTTTATTCACCTGTAGAAACCCAACTGCTCAAGATCGAAAACGAAGGGGGGGGAAAAACCCCCAAACCACCACCAACCAAGGAAACCTAAATAAGCTACAAGCTATTAGAGTTCCTGGCTGCCATTGGTAGCATGAAGCTTTCCAATCCCACATAAATTCTGAGGAGATCACAGAGATGACAAAGCTCACCTGGTCGAGGCTGTGGCTGCTGCTACTGCACCATCAAAGGCTCTGTTCTGGAGGCTGCCTGGCAAAAAAACATGGGTTGTTGGGGTTTTTTTTTGCAGCAGCAAACCTGCAGGACAGCAGGTGCAGGTAAAAAGAGGAGGTAAACAATCTCATGGCAAGTGAAGGGATTTGATTCCAAGAAAATACAAAAATATTAAATATAAAAATGAACCTTGCAATCCAGAGCGAAAAACTCCATAAGAAAGAACCACGAGAAATGATGGGACAGGAATCCAGGAGTGAGGGACAAGAACGGAGCAGCATTTCAATAAATAAAGCTACAAAAAAAGGCTGATACCTTTAAAAGCCGCACCTACAGAGGTATCTCTAGAGCAAAGGAACAGAACTGGTCACTTAATGGCTCAGGTGAAACCACACTTGGAAAGCTCCATCCAGCCCTGGGCATTGTACGGAAACAGAAACAAGCACAACACATCAACAGAAATGTGGATCTGGGGAAAACCAAACAAAGATTTTTTTTTTCTGGTGAAGACTAAGAGGGGACGTCACTGCAAACACATCAGGAAGCTGCAGACTATGCAGCTGACACCATTTTGGGTAACATAAACCAAGTTACTGGAATAGCAGTTGCAAATTAAGAATAAAAATTATCAGACACTTTCAACAGTAGAGAGGCAGAGAAGAAGGTAATGATCTTTTTTTCTTGCACTGGATGCTTTTCTGTGATTAGATTTTGCATGAATTCATAGACCCCTTTCCCTCTTATTTCCATTTCTCGATGTTAGTTCATGGTTAAAGACTAGAAGACTTTTTTGCACTTTATTTTGACCACTGAAGAAGGACCCTGTGATTTCAGAATTGTGCTGATGTGATTAAGGCTATATTAAATTCTTCCAAGGAAACAGCCTGCAGGCCAGTTTTATTATCAAAAAGTGGCTTTAAGGAATTCTAACGCTAAAACTACAGAGTGGGGTATTTAAAAATCCGATGAAAAATTAGCCCTTATTCAGGAAAGTGTTTTTCTCCTTCAGAAACTGGTTCCCTCGTGCTTGTTTTGATTTCACTGCCTGCAAACAAGTGAGATCTCTGTCTTTTGTGCCACTGATCTGGCATGACCCCTGCAACACGTCACCAACTTCCACTCTTACAGTGCTGAAATCAACTGAACTCACACGAATGCTGCTGGAATCCAGGGATCCACCACAAACTTGGATCACAAAATCAGACTGCAGGATGAGGATCTCTGAATTTAACAGCTGGAATCTACATCAACACACTTCCCCCCACAGCCGACCCTACCAGACACTGCAGGGGTGGCACTGAGCACTTGCTCCTGAAGAAAAGGACGAAGGAACGGCTGCTGGACACTTTAAAACAGTCACCCCACGGGAGCTGACTTAGAAATAAAGAGGACATTCATGGCATGGACCTTAGGAAGCTCCACAGTGTGAGGAGTGACAGTGCTCAGGTTGGGTCAGTCAGAGCTGTCCTGTCTGGGATGGAGCACAAGTCTCAGTGTGACTGTACTGACATGACAACACCCAAAGAGCAGCGGAAGGGAGGGACATGGACACCCTGGAATGGTGGGGAGGTCACTGCTCCAGGATACCCTGATCCCAAGCTGCAAGCCAGCAGAAAATGCACTGAGCTTTAAACAGCTGCTTGCTGTTGCCTTTCTCATGAGCCCACCTGGAAGAGGATCACAAACCCTGCAGGAGGAAGGTGCCTTTGCCCTCACCTTCTGTCACTGCAGCATCACTGTGCACACACAGTATGTACCAGACAGCCCCTACTGCTCCCCACAAAGCCCCCTACGGCTCTACAGAAGGCAGGGGTAAACTTCATTCCCTCATGGCTGTGGAAAAAGTGGTATCATTAACATGATGGGGGATATGGGAGGTAAGAAGATGAGAAGCCAAAATTACTGTTGTCCTGATTACACTGTGCTGAAGCAGGGCCACGAATGGGAAACCCCCACACCTGTCTCAGGAAATGTGAGGTGAGCATCATCACCTCACTCTCTGCAAAATTAAGGTGTGTGTCTTTCATTACTGAGGGGAATTTGCTTTCAATAGGGATTTGAAAGTGTGGACTAACAAGGTTTAACTAAGATAATCAAACACTTCCTTGGTTACTCTGTGCATTTCCTAACATGCCACTTCTTCCTCTGATCTATACAGTCAGTCTTTAGCTTTCATTTGAAGTTGAATCCATTGCACCCAAAGCCTTCCCTTCAATGCCCAGTAACTGGAACTCACACCAACAAGAACACTGAGCCACTTTGCCCTGACACACTTTATCAGCCTGTTCATTTCTGGCAAAAGACTCAAAGAGGTAGACAAAATTTATTGAAACCAAAAATGAAGTAAATTGCTACAGCAGCCAATTTTTGCCCATTTTAGCTTTGGCAGAATGGCTAATCTCATTCTCTCCTGGAACTCAGGAAATATATATAGGAAGTTTTGGAACCATAAGTACTTTTGCATGATACCTATGCTGAAACACAAAAACTAGGCACAAAAAATGGCTGAGAAGGCGTAACAGCAGTTATGGTAACACGAGTCTCTCATGTCATCTGAAGTTTCACTTTGAAAGAAAAGAGAAATGTCATTGGGGAATTTAATTTCTTTCTGGCTCGATTTCAGCAAGACATACCAGCCTGAAAAGTGGAGAACTCAGATGTTCAGAACTGCAAGTCAGTAGGGAGAATAATGTGAAGAATTCCAAGTCAAGCAGAGTCCTGTTCTGCTTGTCCATCACCACGAGATGGGGTCCTGCAGGACAAACAAGCTCTGACTGAACCCTGAGCCATCTCCTTGTTGTCAAAGGGGTAACACAGCTGCAGGTGACCAACTCTGTGACTGAAACAGCACATGTACTGATACACCAACAGTGACTGAATTCCATTTTTATATGGCTGTACTGCTTTTAACACTGACAGGATCAAGTGTTAAAAAGCTTATTTTAGTCACTAAACAACCACAATCCGAAAGTACAAAAGGGAGAAATTCTGCTGTACCAAGGTCACTGATTTCCCCCGAGGCCAAACTACACACGAACCCCCACTGAACATCACCTATGGATTTTCAGTTTCTACATATTCCATGTCAGCAACACGAGTAATTGCTTTACAATTTATTGGCTCGTTTTATGGAAGACCAGAGATTCCCTAGAAACTGTCCTAAACAGAAAACAGGACTGAAATTAGTGATGGGGGAATTAAATGTTTAGGCACTTTGAGGGCTACTGCTTTAAAGTGTGTGCCACCACCAACGAGGTATTGCCAGGTGTCTCCTGAAAACCACCTGCCAAGATGCTGCGACAGTAACATGCATATCAAACTTTGTGTTTGTACAGCATTTGTTAAGGACAATTCAAAATTGTTTCGCCCAGAGTGAGGAAAACATTGCACCTTACACCTGCCTAAAAAGCAGCAGCTGCAGCAAAACAATATGGGTTTATCCTTCTTCATGTCACAAAGACGCACAATATTCTGAATTTGCTGCCTGAAGAACAACTGCCACTGCAGCCATCCCCAGCTCAGGGACAGGGGTGGGTATGGCTCAGGAAAGCCACAGCCTTAAAGTGTCACAGGTTTGACATGTCTCTACAATCATTGCACTATTAAAAGCAAACACATTTGGCAAGGCTGAACTAGCACGTTATATATTTTAGCTATACAGTAAAAAATCCGTAGTAATTGCCTCTGAGATTACTGGTCCAAATAAATATGAACTATTTTCAACTTGAGAACTCAGGGTAGAATTGTTTTCGTTAAAACCACCAACCAGCATTCCCAGACATAAATGGGAACACGTTTATCCAAATTTACTAAGTCCAGGTAAAATGGTATTACAAAAAAACTATGAAAAAAATCGGAATTAACTTGAGCACTAGGAAAAAACATGGAAGCATAAAAGTGATCATCACTACACAGCATATTCAAAAATCTCCTGTGTCCCTCCCTTGTTACACTAAATGCCTAAGAATGCACTCGCAACTGGATTTTCCATGGTTCATTTCAAAACTACAGACCTTTAATTTGATAAGCAGCTTTGTTTCTATCAACTCATTTGTAAAAAACACCATCAAGCTTGTGCTCTTAAATATATATATGTATATATAAAAACATACAAAAAGTACAAGATAAATCACATTAAGAAACTTTTACAGTGTAATTGTCCTGATTATTTTATTCTTAAGGGCCAAATTATTATTCTTTTTTTTTTGTGCACAGAATCTCAATGTGACTGTTGTTCCAGAATTCAGCATAGTGCCACTGCACAGAATTCACCTTTCTGTGCAGTCCATTAAAAAACAAAACCCCAAAAAACAACACACACCACAGGACAAAACATTCTTCTTAAATCAAATTCTATTTGTGAATTCAGCAAAATAATTTCTATAAAATAAAACAGCAAAATATTTAAATAGTATAGGGTGGGCTGTATCTGTTTTGCAGGGGTATTTGGTTTTTAGACAGGTTCCAAAAAAATTACACACATTCAAGTTACCAATTTTCATTTAAATACAGTATTTACTGATGCGGTTCTTTAAGTCTTTAAACAAATGTTTATTCTGGAATAGAGATACCTCAGAATTGTATTCCACTAACCAGTAGTTTCTTTTATACTTAAACCCTGCTTCTAACGTTAAGATTTTCTGTATAATGGATAAAGAGCTAAGACAATTCTCGCTTTCAAGTAGAACTGTGAACGAGCAGAAAACCAGCAAGTTAACTTGGTGCAGTGGCACTCACGAGTACTCTGTGATTTTGTTGACTTCCACTTCACTGGGATGCAGTAGAAGGAAAGTGTTAGAAGTTTATCTAATAAGCTCTACCAAAGAAACAAAACAAGCACACCAAATACAGTCTATTATGCTCCAGGCATCCTGGCATAGCAAATTTTTGCATATTTGTTTTAAATCTTTTAAATTCCTATTACTGAAAACTAAGTGTTCTTTATCCCACCCAGAGAGAGAACTGTCAAACATCAGATGTGAGGAACATATGTGAAACTGAAAACCACTTGTTTGTCACATTTTCCCTCCCCATTTTATAGTCTAGGTGTAAGAAGAAGAAGTTCTGAGCAATACAGTTGTCACATTGGGACAACTGCTGTCACCTTTGTTGTTTTTTCTTTTTTTTTTTTCCCCCTCATTGGCTACACTAACTTGGTGTGAAGCCATGCTAAATGTTACAGCATAACTATAGCTTCAAAGTGATTAACCTAATACCAGAATGAAAAAGGCAATGAAAAAAGATCTAGAAACAATGTTACATCACCAATTTTCCACATCAACCAAATAATTAAAAGGTTACCAGCCATTACGTTGCTCATAGTAAAATCGACTCCAGTGGCAAAGAATTAACATGAAACTATTTTTGTGGTTGACATGGATAGGCTTTTTCGTAAAGGAGTTGATCCGACTGCCATGAGGCAGGCAACACTGGTTGCAGAGCGCAGCAGATATATCAAGAAATTATTTTTTTGTTTTTGTAGATCTGTGAGTCTCATCAAGACAAAAAAAAATGTTTCTTGCTCAAGAATTAACAGTCAAACATTAATATACTATATACACCTTTGCCATTTACACATTAGCATCAGGCCATTTATTACAAAACACTATACACTTTCCACTGCAGGCGGGTTATATATTGACAGCAACTTTCTGCAGATAAGACAGTGAATAGACTCTCCACTCCATGTTGATTAGGAATAGTTTTTCTAGTTTTAAATATTAGCCAGACACAGAGAAAGGTTGGACTGTAAGGCCTGGGTGCACAGTCTTGATGGAGCAAGTTAATTGATTATGTGCATTTCACTAATCTTTTGTCTGAGGCGGGGAAACTTCTTCACTGCCTTCGTAATTTTCTTGTGCTCGTTGGCCAGTTCTCTGAGGGTTGTTCATATGATGTGCTGCCGGGCCCGTATATGGCTGTCCATGCACGTGGTTATTCTGCAAGAAAGCACAAACATTTTAAAGGGACTTTAAACCTGTGGGCTCTCTCCTGACCCGCTGCTTTCCCCCTTTCCATTCAGACCACTCAACAGGATTCCTCAAGCACACCCAACTTCTCTCCTGTATGAACACACATCCCAGCTTCTTCACCCTTCTCAGCCACACCTTTCGCTTACCTTTCTCATCTACACAGAAGGCAAACAAACATTCAACTTGTAAAGATAAAAGGAACAGTTGAAATAGTAATCTCAGCTTCTGAATAACAGTTACATGCAAAGCAAAAGCAGCAAGAAAGAAAAAAAAGGAGATGAAGAGAAGTTGCCCATGTGCTGCCACATCGAACTGTGCAGAGATTTTATTAACAGATTTAACCAGCTTGATTTTTTTTCCTAAACGGAAATTCCTAATGGAAAAAGCACATCTGTCTTTATGCAGTAACTTGAACTTTTAAGGGGGAAACTTCAATGTTAGAGAATTGAACCAAATCTAGATCAGCAGTTTTCTGTCATACACACATCGGGCCAATGAAAACACCTCAGTGTCCACTGTTCTGCAGAATTTGTGGGGAGACCAGAAATATGAGGATTGTGTGTGTTAGTGAGAAATGCCATCTCTTGCAAGAAAGTGAACACGTCACACGGGTAATGGTGAGGTTATGGAATGTGTCTGAACTCGGGAGCTCAGGAAGGAGTGGGAAAATCTGCATGACTTACCAACTGCTCTGCTGAGAACATCAAGTAAGGAAAGCAAGATGGAGGGGAAATGGATTTGGGCAGGAAAGGAAATTAAATTAGCAGGTTTGGAATATATAAAATGAATTGGAACAAAAAATGGCAACTACGTGAGGGATCTACTAATTCAGTCAATGCAACAAAAAAACCCTGGTTAGGATTTCTTTCAGACCTGGCTTTCCACTGGAATATATTAAAAAGTAGCCATTTAATGTAAAAAAAAATTTAGATTTTATATGTACTTAAGACTCAGAGACACAGACCAAGCTATGTGCCACAAAGCTTTTTCTGAAAGCCTTCCAATAATCCAAACTGAAATTTGGGCCTTGAGGCTTCATTTTATATTTGAAAACAAGAAAGAAACTCACAGAATATTATCAATGTCAATAAATAGGACAGAATCAAATTCAGTCACTGTGATGACATCAATCCCTCTGCTCTTTCTGTTGATGATTAATCCCTGAGCTGATAAAATTCTCACCTGAGGCTCTGATGGTGAAAACTGCTCCTGGCAAAATGGACGTGTACCTTTATCTTTATTCCTCCATGGGTGTTATTTTACAATAACATGCTTCTGGCTAAATGCTTATAATTTAAATTACCACAAATGCTAAGAAAAGCAAACCTGAAACTCTTGAATAAATGGTTCAACTCGGAGCTTTTACCTGTTGATACTGGGAACCAGGTGAATGGGGATACAGTGGGGCATCTTCAGGTGGAGAAGACTCATGTTCATCTGGGGCATCAGGATCATCTGGTTCCTGAAGTTTGAAGAAACCCATTTAATTTACACAGGTAAAACATACTACAATTACTCTACCCAGAACCAACCCTATGTGCAAGTGATTGTTTCAGACATGCCTGGAGAAAAATTCCACTCTACAGTCCACGAGTCACCTACAGCTTGTATTGTAATACCTAAAAATTCCCCCGTCAATGCATTACTGGAAATTTAGATCCATTTATAATCCACTTTAAATAGCTAATTTCAATTCTGCACTGCCAATTCTCTACGTGACAGAAGCCTACAGAAACAGCAATAAAAGCTGAACAATGTACTGAAGTTAACAAACATATAAATCTGCATTTATGAAACACTTACAAAATGTGTTACCTCTAATAACCCGATACTCTTGATAATGTTACATATACAGAAGCACTTTGCTCAATGTTTTTACTGGAAGTCAAATTAAGACTTTACCTCCTCTGGACAGAGTTCACAAGCCTTTGCAAGAGTCATTCTAGCACTGTGTGACCTCTCTAGGAAGTAGCCATTTGATGTTTCATTGCTCTGTATTGGTGGAGACCAATTATTGTAGGTGTATTGGGGATTGCCAGTGTAAGGTCTACGTTCCAGCTCATCTCCAAGCCATTCTACTGCCCAGGTCCATTTTCTCTTCAAATCTCCATTGCTCTGCAGATGGAAAGTGAACAATTCACAATTATTTCCTGTATTCTTGGTAGCAGAAATAATTTTTCTTTCCTGTGCATCAGCTAACAGAGAACAGACCACCAACCCAACTGGAAGAGTCCCCAGATGGCCTTTTTTGCACAAAGAAAATTTCAAATTTGAAGGGAAGTCTGTGGATCTCCAGCTGCACCACAGAATCAGGAGTGTGAATTTAGCCAAATTGCTTTTAATCACATATATGCACATTCTGACACAGGAAGGTTCAAGTGAGTCCTACCTGGAAGTTGTGATTCCACCAAGGTGATAAAAACTGAGTAATGGTGGGGTTTGTTTTTAATTTTTAATACAGAACTGGGAAAAAAATACAGCAAGAAACAGAATTAAAGGTATCACCTGAAGGATCTGGTAAGCCACAGGACAGTTGCTGAAGAGAGCTACCATGCACTTGATACACTGATAAGCTCTTTTCTGGTAATGATTCTTCGAACGCTGAATGGTGTCAAACAGTCCATCCCTGTCATCTGGGATGCCCTTAAGTGCATTGTGAATCCTACAAAAAACCAAACCAAAGCCATAACAAAACTTCAAGTGTTAAAGAGTTTCACTATTTGAATTGGGGCTCCACTTACAATGTAATCAGAAGAGGCTTGTGTTCTGACTTCTGGTGTCAGTCAAGAGGTTGTTTTTGAATCAGAAAACTAATGTGGCATATCACACATGTAACTCATATTTTTAGCACAGTTGGTAATATTTAAACTAACTGAACAAGATATATAAAAACATAAGCATGATTAATTCTAATCAAAGTAACCAACTTGAACTGGTTAACTTTTATTACTTAGTTTAAAAGTACCTACTGGATTTACAAAACAGCCCTGTTAACCCAATAAATCCTTACAGAACTGGAACAGTTAAATCCTCAGCAGAATAGCTGCTTACACCTAGTTTTACTTCTCAAAGATACACTCTTTTACATGGAGCTCTGGAGAGGAAAGAATGGNTATTTGTGCATGGGGTTAAGGGCCTTGGGCAATCCCTGGAATTAAGCCCAGTTCCTGTGCATTTTGCTCTCCAACAAGGGGTAGATGAATTAACTGCTCCCCTGGAACTGTGTAAAACCTGAGAATTGGGATACTTTTGACTTTGAAAAAAGTCTCAAAGGGCTGTACTGATGTAGGAAAAGCAACTGCCCTCTTTTCTCACAGCCCTGGCAACAGGCAGTGAATAGACTGCAGGCAGCCACCAGCACAGGCTCCATCCAGGAAGTGATGATGAGCTTTACTTCAACTTTTTTAGCTTAATGGCACTTGGAACATTATTATCCCAAACTTGGCGCTCGAACTTCTCGAATCGAGAGCAATTTAAGAGGGTGGGTCTGATGCCAAGGAATGGCAACAGGACACCGTTTACCATGGACAGTTTCACAGTTTGTTTGGTGGTGGTTTGTTGGTTGGAGATGACAAAGATCATTTAAACTTTCTGATCATCCCAACAAAATCAAGAACAGGACAGAGCCTGGGAAGACAGGGACAGTAGAGACAGGGAAGCCACAGTACAACATTCAACCCTCTTCATATCCAGTTATTTCAAATACAGCCCCAATAACCACTTCCATGATTTTTCACCTGAAGTTCAATCCTAAAAATGGATTGGATTACTTCCTATCTTCAAGAAAACACAATCAAACTGCAGTACATATATATATTACAAACACATATATATATGCAACATTGGAAAGCCTTAATCTGTAGACATATAAAAACTAGGTTTGAAACTTGATTACTATATAATCTGTTAAAATTCTCTTGAAATGTGGCCTCACATAGAACACTGATGTATGAAATACGTTCTTCTCCCTTGCTCACACTTTATGCATGTTTTGGTATCATTCTTACACCTGATGTGCTCCTTAGCAAGACCAGGCTATCACTGACCCTCCTGAAGGGGATGTTGCTCAGAGTCAATATAAGCACCTCACAGCAAACACCAATAAATTTAGCCTAACCTGCACATTCTCTTCTATGTGAAATCTTTGCTTTATAGGACAGTGTAGCAAATTTCTCAATATGTAATAAGGAAGTCAAGATGAAAAAATGTACTCATCTCAAAATTTGACATGAAAACAGGAAAGAATGCTTAATTTGTATATTTTGATTTAGGGTCTATTTAAAATACATTTTTAAAGGATTAGCACCGGAATCATTAGAAAAGCAGTAAGTACAAAATACTACTGAATTATGGAGAGACAGGTAAATACTAACCTGTGAGTTTGCCAAGAGTCCTCAATTAACAGGATTTGCAGAAGCAGATCCAAGTAAGGTCGAAGCTCATATGTATATGAATATGCAACCTTAAAAAGTGAAAATGCAGAGATCATAAAGCATTCCTGGAAGCATTGCAGTTTAGACAGTGCAGTACAAGAACACAATTCATTTGAAGTGAAGTTTTCTGTAATTTAAAGGATATTTCAAGATACATCTCTTCTAAAAAGTGTTGATTGTGTCAGGAGTTTGGGGGGTTGTGATTCTGTTCAGTTTTTGGTTTTAGATATGGTAGGTTATGTAAAGGACAAAGTGTTTCCTCATCACTTTCCTAACACAGTTGATCTGAAACCCCAAGTGTGACATGCTAAAAAAACAACCTTAAAAATACCTTTAGAAAAGCAAAATTACAAAATGAGATTTTTCACTGGTATTGCTACTTTTCCCATTATGTTCAAAGGTTATCCTAAAGTGTAAAATACATAGCTAGCAAAATATCATTAAAAATTACTTTTATTGATTTGTACTATGATTCTTTCAAATGCCAAAGGGACACAGAAGAATATGATGTTTACATGTGGGAAAAAAAGGTGACTATAAAGATGAGCTAAGAGAAGCCGAAAATTTTATTTGGAGTGGAAAAGTGTGACTGACCTCACAGAGATTAGAAAAGAAATATAAGGCAGCCATACAGATTATTTTCTGAGTCTGAAGCTGAGGATGTTCTGTAGACTTGTAAAAAAAGAACCTTATGAACATACTTGAAATAAATACAAGGGAGACCTCAGGAAATGATTCCAACTTTCCAAGTAATTTAAGAAGTTCTTTACGGATAACACAGAAAAGCTATAGAAGATGCTCTTGGAATACATAAAGAGCACCACAATCTCCTTTCCATCCTTAACACAGCATTCCTGACTCATTACAGGTTGATTGCTTTCCTGAAATTCATAAAAGGACTTATCTACTCCAACATGATGTACAGACCTCAGAGTGTAAATACTGACAGAGGATGCCCTCTTTAAGGAACATTTATTTATCAAGCCCCTGTTCAGTACAACACTCACACAGAAGTACAGAATCTTGCATCACACACATTTATATTCCCATCTTTCTCCTGGCTTTTTATTTTTACCTGCCAAAGTAGTTCACTGAGGACTGTGGAAGAGAACTGAGGATTCTCCCAACAGCAGAAACGAAGCAACTTGATGGTTTCTTCAGAGTTGCTGCAATCTTCAATAATTTTCTTCACATAACTGGTTCTCACAAACAGAATGTCTGCTACGTTCTGCTGAAGAGCCATGATAGGCTGAGATAAATTAGGATCACCGTAAGGGTTGACAAGTGGGGGATTACCTACAACAAACAGTTATTACAAATTAGAAGGTACTGAAGTACTTCAGTGTAGACACTTCAAAAATATGAATCGGTGTAACTCATAAACAAAAACAGATGGGAAAACCCACAACCTCTAATATCTGACTTCTTTTGAAAAGAAAATATGGTATGAAATAACTGATTTTCTTGACTGTGAACCCTGATGCTGCTGGAGAGCTACTTCTCCCCCTCTGACAGGATTATGCAGTGACAATCGAGGCAGAACAGCTGGAGACGTGTTCATATGTAAGAGGAGAAATCATTGAGTTTTCTCAGTGAAATCCTCTTATCTCCTGACTTTATCTGCTTCACTGCTTGTGTAACACAGCCCAGATCTGTCATGTTTTAAGGACACAATGTCTATTTACTCCACAAGACAATGGAAAAGTGTTCAGTGTTCAAATCTGTCAGAAGAGTCCCATCTGAATCTCTGGAGTGTAAAGAAGTAATTTATTCCTGAGAGAATAAAAATTACTGTATCTTGTTTAGTAAGCTTCATTTTGTTTGGGGAAAAATGGTTGATTTGCTCCTGACGTTTCTAAATTTAGCAGTTTTTTCAGTTATTGTTAGTTAAAGTCCAAAAGAGGACTTTTCTGGCTTAATACGCTGAAGCAAAAAATAACTTCATTCTGCAAACAGTAATCATAATTAGTGGTCAGAATAATGTTCATACACAGTACATTTTTTTAGTACAACATTATGAATACAGTGAATATACAATTATTTTTCATAGGTAGAATGTCTTTTCAGTGCAAGCTTCAAATAATGCAGTGGAAACAAGCCAAATCAAAACTGTGAAATGACTCAGAAGCTTATTACAGCACAGTAAAATTTCCAGTTCATTAATCTCACTATAGCACATTCTAGTCTATTGACTTTATAGCCTGACACATCAAGCTGTAATGAGTTTGCCATTAAATAGCTTCTCTACAGATTTCTAATTAGGTTTTCTAAAATATGCTTAACAGAACGTGTACATACACAGGCCATAAAGTGCACATGGCTCAATATTCTGTCACCATTTCTCAAAAATAACTGCCTCCATTCAGCTATTGGAGATATTAATGATTTATACTGTGGTTAATCAATTTCTAGCTGATCCTTTATCTTTTATGAATGAAAGTGCTGGCTTCTCTTCGTCGTCTTGAGGGTGAACAAGCACCAAATCATATTCAAGACCTACCCACGACAATGTAGCATCTTTTCATGATAAGCATTATTAGCTATCTCAGAGCCTGCATGGTAGTTTTCCTGTACAGATTACTTCTGTAATCTATTTTTTTAATTGGCAACTCAGAATAAAAATACGTTTATGCAACACATTACAACAGACTTGAACTATTCTAAAATCATTATTATTTTGTAATAAGCAACCTCCTGCTTTACTGATCAGTTCTTTTCCTGTATTTTTAAGGAATAAGCCAAACAGCATAAAACACAGAACAGTTTTCTGTCTTGGGCTTTAGTGTACAACAAATCAGTTTTGCTTATGGCAAACAACTTTCTGTCTTTAAAAGTTGCTAGACATTAAAGGAAAATATTTTTCCAGCTAATCCACTTTACAAACAATAGCTAAACCTGCACAGATATAATATTTCCTGATATAATTACTAATGTAACACAATGATATAGATCTAAGGAGAAGGTGAAATGCACTGTACCATTGATGGATGACTGCATCCGTGAGGACACGTTGCAGCACCGGATCAGCTGTGACACCACCGTGTAGAGCTTCCCCAGTTCAGCGTACTGGTATTTAATGGGAGGACCTGGACCCTCATCCAGAGCCACCAGCATGAAGGTTGCAGGAACGTTCAGTTTCAGAAGTTGGGTCTTCTCTGCTACACCTTTATAGGATGGGGAGAAAAAATCCCACCACTTTAGCACCAACAGTATTTTTAAAGTTTTTAAAAAGAAGAGTAACCAGGGTTTACACGACTCGCAACTTTCCTGCGTTTTTATTAAACCATCACTGAGGCTTTCTTTCAAATCAGTAGTGATGCACAAGAAAATTATGTTCAGCTGAAAAATCACATTGAAGGAGAGTTGTAAATTACTACAGTTTCCTCACAGTGCTCATTAGCACTTAAGTAAGCCACAAGTAGCATCTGTGTTAATAACAAATCCTCAGAGAATCTTTGGGACAATGAATTAATCCTTTTATTGTGAGGCCCAGGATAGGATGAACAACCCCCCACAGTGTATTTTGTTACTTTTCCATCATGTCCTAGACACACCAATTGCGAATTTAAGACATTTCTCACTGTGCCATACTATGCAATAACTGTAAATAAAGAGTGACAAAGCCATTAAGAAAAGCTCCAAAACCAACCAAAAACCCAACTCACCAAAAATCCAAACATGCAGCCAGTTTAACTGCACAAATATCCTGCACATACTACACAAGCACTTACCATGAAATTCACTATGTCCCTTCTCATCTTGTATTCTGTTTCTTATTTTGGTTAAAAGTCACTATTTTTCAAACATTTCCAAGTTTTTTCTTACCCTGAAATACAACTGGACCTTACCTTCCGTCTTTCGGATAACGAGGTGGAATCTAAGAGAGTTTTTTATGGCTTTTTGTGATTATGTTAGATGGTTTTGTAGTTATATCCTTTTGTTCTCTCACTTGCTTTGATGTGAACAATGTACTATGTGGTTTCTCAAAATCCCAGAAAACCTAATTTCCTTCACAGAACTTGGGGTGCTGCAGGAATAGTTTTATTGTGGCTTTTGCTGCATGAGCTCTGCATCCACACAGAAGCCTCCAGGTAAGAGCAGTAAGACAAGCACAACTGGTTAGCATTGAATTTCCAGATTTAGCTTTGCAGGACGGACTATGATAATGATCAGACCCACAAATAAAAACCTGTATTTTCCATGGATTCAGCGTGCTCTCAAGTGCACTGGCTATGAAAAGCTAGTAAAGAAGAAGAGAGAAGGCAGACCAGAAGACTTGCATCTCTCTTCTCAGTGATGACATGAATTCCACTCTGGGGGTCATGGTGGAACTCTGCCTGACACAGAATGCTTTGGTAGACAAAGTATATGAAACAACAGATGCTACAGGTGTAATTAAATTAAGACCGTTGTCCAGATTAATTTCGCAGACTGGGAGTTAAATTCCTTTAAAATTGTGTACCCACTTGGAAGAGGTTCCAGAACTCTGTGTATTTGTGTGGATCTTATAAGGGAACACTGACATAACCTGAAGACTTTTAGCCACAAAGTGATCTAACAAACTCAAATTTGTAACTTCCTCCATGAGCTGATAAGAATGATAAGGGATTTTATAAAATGTCACTCCCAGTCTCTTTCAGAAGGACACAGTATTGCTCCAAGCTCCTCAGGTTTATCTTTCAAGGATGCAGGAAGGCCAAAGCCCCAAACTCCAAACTGGAGGAAGACAGATGCTCCAGGGCGCTTTTATATGACATGTAATGATAACAATCTGCCCGAGGATGGAAAAAACTGGATTGTCCTGTTGTTACCCTGTAACTGGATCATTAATAAAACCTCATTAATTACAGTGCCATCAGTAAAATGGTAATTAGCTTACCTAGATTGGCATACATCACAAACAGGTTGAAATACTGCTGCAAATGGCGCCCATGCTCAGATACTTCCCTTCTTAGCAGATTTAGTACCGCTCTCAGCAAGTGATCACTTAAACTTAAGTTATCATAAGCCTAACGAAAGAAAAGAGTTTTAATGTTACTGGTGGAATGTAAAATGTCTTAATTTAACTTACACTTTTGCTATGCCAGGAAACAGAAACACACGGGCAATCCAATCCCACTGCTGACTTCACACACTTGGAATAACCAAATCACCTCCACAGGTGTATCTCAACTACCCCAGGAAACAAAACACCACCCGAGCCTAGGTAGAGCTTTAACTTCATACAGATTCTTTTGCTGGACACAGGAGTGAAAAAATACTCTGAGGAAGTAACTGGAACCATATAAATAAAAAGTATCTTACTGTAAACATTAAACACATGATCCAGGAAAGCCCTAAAAGGTTTTTTTTAATATTGTTTTAATATTTTCACAAAAACATTGTTAGGACAAGTATCACATTAAGGTGTAGGCTTTTTTTGTTGCTTGTCAGTTGTAGGTGTGTACAATTAGTCTGTCTACTCCTGTGCAAAGTTACAATTTTTGACAATTTCACTGTTGCAGGATACAGGGGATTAAAATATAGGGAATTCCTGCAGGTTTTCGTGGTAAGTTTTTGTTTGCTTGTGGAGACTTATTTATTTGGTTTAAAGTTCTAAATGATAAACAAGAGACCATTTCTCAACATTACTAAGAAAATCCCAATACTTTATTTTGTGATTTCACTACTTGGTCTTCACAGAGATTTACAAATGAGGGAAACCAAACCCCTCTGACAGCAACTCCCACACTAACTGGTGGAATTGTAACACATTATGTAGTGCAAAAGGGCTTGTACAGCTTTGCAGTGGGCACTGATGCATTTAACTCCAGAATTTATTTAGCATTAACTTAACTTTAGCACAAGTTTCAAAAGCTTTTAATTAGAAAAGTAAATACCTGACTGGAAGGTCCAGGAGAGGCAAAAGGTGATGGACACGGTCCGTCTTGCAATGAAAAATGTGCAATAAATACTATAAGTTTTGCAAATGCACCCCTCACTTCTGCACTGGGGCACTCCAGAAGGTACTCGGAGAAGCGGTTTGAAACATTAAAAAGGACGTTGTGTGCAAACCAAAAGCGAACATTCTTGCTGTGACGAAGGAGGATGCACAGTGCATCATACCTGAAACACAAGATGACACAACTGAGACCATGAGCAAATGCAGGTATTAATGAATTTGGCAGGCATGTTCTTTTGCAGAATTGGAAGAAAACACACATTCAAGGTAATCCCCAAACAGTTCTGTTCACAAAATGCTTCTAATCAGATAAATTGGCGATACTCTGTTATGAGCAATCACAAATTAAATATATCCTTAATTAAAAGCCTAGCATTTAACTGTAGCACTTTACATCTGTCTCCTACAAGAAGTAAGACAGCACTGAACCCCCAGACTCCCGAACTGCTGCTCAAAGCAGGTCCTATTCTGGCAGCCACCGTTCCCTCTGCATTGGAACTGAGGGAGGTGAGCAGCAGAGAACATGAGGTGGATTTCATGACTTGTGTTCGAGACAGGTAACTAAATATGTAACCTAACAGGAATTTATATTCTCATTTATAGACCTAAAAGACCCACAAAACAAAAGCCAGTATCCAGAGAGTAAAATATCTGTTTCAGAGAGGCTCCTGCATGACTCAGTTCTCCTTTCAGCAAGAGCATCTGAATTATTCTTCATGTCTTAAAATAACTTTTCCCCCTTAAAATAAAGGAGTGACTCAGGTACTCTGAAAGTTGCTATTAGGTTTGTATTTGCCATGTATTACACAGCTATTTACTAGGAGCTTGTAAACTACTGGTCACCATGAATACTGCATTTTCTCTCTAGTTTGACCAGGAGTAATTCACTCTCCCCAACACAAAGCAGCTTAAAGACTGAACTGCCGTGGTGCTGTGAGTATGATTTGTACTGTTTGTTGTACTCTGGCTTTGAATCACAGGCCCTGCAGCAATGCACATAAAGCTCTCTGCTACCAGGGTCTCAAAGCCCATACACATTTCACAAACATGATTCAAATACAAGCCGCAACAATGGATTCAAAAGAGCTTTGTTTAAAACTACCCAAACAATGAACAAACCATTCTAAGATGTCAGAAAACACAGCCCATTAGTTTTGCTCTAGCATCGGCTTCTGCTCCTTTATTCCTTTTTACAAGACAGAGAAAAGGTAGATTTAAACTCTGATTGAAAATAAATTTTGAAGCTGTTCAGCTCAACAGCTTATTTTAAGGCTCAATTTCTTCTCAGTATTATGTGTTCAAATTTTGCCTCCTTTTCATGTGCACTTCCACCACGTATTTGGGAGAGAGGGGAAAAGAAGACAGACCACATACACCTTTTACTGTTATATGTATCTAAATGGGATATTTCAACAGGCATCAAACTTCCAAAATTGTAATTGTTGTTAAAAGTCAAAATACCAATCACTAGCAGGGCCACGGACTATTTTCTTTGTATGAAATCCTGTGGTGAAGAGAAATCTAGCAGCAAGCTGAATACTAATCATAGTTATTTCTTCTGCTTCAGGCAACAGATGATCTTGTCCTAAAGAAAAAATCAAAATACTCACATGTAGACAAAGCAAAAGCAGCTTATAATAATTTAACAGATTCTGTCTGATACAATGTTCCAATTTTAACAAGAAACTTGATCATAACAATCTCTAACTTCTGTAATGTATGTTTTGAAAATGTAAGCTTTAAGACAGGCACCTGGAGGCTAAATCCAGCATCTCACCTTTGAGAACTGTTTTCAGCTGAACAACCCTCAAACCTGAGCATTTTAACATGACTAAACACACAATCTGAGCAATGGTACATAGTTTATCACAGTATTTTTTGCTTAATATTCTGGCATGTTATCATTGATGAACAACTCAACAAGAGAAGCATAACTGCACGAGTCCAGAGTAATCATAGCAGAACACACAAAATTTTCACTGGCTCGACAAATTCTCAACCACCCGAATCAAAACTCTTCTGGCAAGATGTTAATCCCTAATTGTCACAGTAACAGACTAACCTGGAGGAGGATTCAGGTAGACACTGTTACAAGTAAGCAACTTCTTTATGAACTGGAAATATTCCAGGCTGTACTGCATCCGATTGTGCATGAACTGCACGTTCTGCTTCCTCACGCTGCGCTCGATGGCTGATGGCATTTTAATCTGGTGGGGCTTAGTGGTGATAGAGATTTCTGAAATATATTTTATTAGTTCATTGTCTTTGTCTATTGTGTCCATACGTTCATAAAAAAGAATGTAAGCATTCCACCACCTCTTCTGGCGCCTGTAGGACATACGCTTCATCATGTGGTCAAACACTTCTCCCATGTATTCTCCACCAAAACACTGGTTTTTCATTTCTTCGTCGTCATCCATTTTACACTCTGTCACGTCTCCATCATCGAACTTGTACCACCGATTCTTCTCACCATCTCCACCATTCCTCTGGATAATGTAGGAGTAGTAATGTCCGCCACTGGCCTGGCCACTGTGCACAAGGACACCCACAAGCCTGTATTTTGTGCTCCCAGAGTGTTCATTTTCTGACTGTTCATTTTGTATTATCTGATTTTCAGGGTTCACGTCATCCCCTTCCAATTTTGCTACACCTGCCACTGTGTAAGGCTCCATGTCCAGTTCTCGTGGAAATTCAAAATAATCATTGAATTTGATTGCACATTCCCTTTCCCAGTCATAATCAAATCGTTTCAACTGGATTGCAAGAACTGGAGGCAACTTCTTAATCAACAAACGTTTCACTGTATCAACCTAAAAAAGGACATGAACAGTTACCAGCTCATAAGTTTCCATTCCTATACTATTCCCAAAGACCAAACTCCATGATTAAAGGACGACTTTTTTCCCCTTAACATGAACTAGGACTGAACTTAGCACAGCTGTAACCTCACAGATGTACACAAATTTAATATGTATAAGGAATCATTACCTTTTTGTTGCATTTTTCACAATGATATGCATTTGCACCTTCCAATAAATCTCCTTTGACGTACTGCTCCAAAGAATCAAGAAGGTTTTGGTGATTTCTTATATCTACATTCAGAGTTGTGAAGGATTCCTCACATTCATACCTACCAGTGAACAGGCAAATGTATGAGAAAGGTAGAAACGTGTTCAACTTATGTTTTACATGTGCTACAGTGTGTAAGCAGGAAAAAAGGAACTGAACTCTTGTTACTGCAGTCTTCCTACAACTGCATTACAGTATCAGTACATTGTATTTTCTGATCTGCACTAACTACAGTTATTTTTGTGATCTTCGTAAGAATATGTCTTATATGTCTCAAGTTCACTGAAAAGATAATCAAAGTCTATTTTTTTAGCACATCCCATTTTTAAAGCAGCTAAAGTGGTGTGACAGACTCTTGGCTAACCAAGCGAGCGGGAAGGCACAGGGAGCAGAGCAGAGCACTTTTTCCAGTGTTGATCTTTACAGTCAAGAATTAGACTGATAAACACAAATACTGTATCACACCTAAAGACAACACTTCAAAACTGATTCCAATTAAGCAAACAAACAAAAAGCCTTTTTATTTTCTCTCTGGAAAAATTGAACAGCTGTCTTCATAAAATCACTTCGTGTATTTACGACAGGGTTTGACGTACTGTGTTCTAATATAACCTTCAAACCAATTTCTAGCAATGAACCAGCAGTGCTTAACACAAACCAGATGATACATCTTGCGTTTTCATTTTAAAGATAAAGAAGTGATGAATAAATTAACAAGTGGCATCTATTCCAACATATCCCTGAAGGGCTTTCTTCTCTGATGTGCAACCAAGAATTCAATGGCTGAGTAAATAAATATTTAGAAATATTTCAACCAACAGTAATATTCATCTCTTAAAAGCTGTTAGTCATACCCAAATCCAAAGGCCAGTTATCAGTTTTCTCCTCCCTGAACTACAATCAGAGTAACATTTTTATTAATAAGTAATATTATGCAAATCCAGTAGAGTTCCAAGAAAATGGGCAACACTTCAGGACAGTACCTAATAGCAGGAATGAGTGGTACCTCACACTGTTTCACATCTGTACCTGCCATTTAATTACCCACTGCATATAAAGTAAAATCAGTGCTTTCACTTTGTCTTCAACTTCTTGGCACATATTTTAACCCATGAAACTTAGGATGTGCCACTTACAAATTCTTCTGTTTCACACACAAGCTCCACCAAGGTAAAAGACCAGCACAGTAAAATCCACTTCTATCAGTTGTTCCCTGTATTTGAATTGCTCACTGAAGGCCAAAGCAAATGGCCAGGTTTCACAATAAAGAGAATTTGCAATGGCAATGTGCAGAGAACTGTATTGTTTTGAGAATCACACATGATCTGAACAGTAAGAAGGGCAATTGTTCGTGATATAAAATTAAGCAGAATAATAAAAACCCCAACTGAAAATGAACCGGTTCATCATTAGGCCATATTAAATCTTGCATGCAATTTTACCTGTCCACCTCAAAGAGAGATACAGATCAAAAAGTCTGGGGACTTACAACTTTATAATGCCTAGTTCTTTTCCTTCACTAATCACCATGATAGAGAATGAGCTACAGACTTGCACTATGATTTGCTGCGGGTGTCTTCTTACATACCTTATACAGAGCTGAATTTCACTATTCACATTTTAAATTAATTAAAAGCACAGCAGAAGCCTTAAGAGAAAGATGAAAGGCATCTGAACACAAAGTGTTAAAACTACAGAAAAAACAGGGCAGCAAAATCTATTAGATTTAACAATCTAGTAGCTTTAAAAAACCCTATTCACTTGTGTAAGGATACAAATATCAGGGTTTTTTTTCTGTAGAGAAAAATCTTAAACACTTACCGATGTGGGCACCCTTGACAAATCTTCTGGTCAGCAAAGGACCCTCCTAAAACTTTACTTAACATTGCAGGATGGCCCAAAGCTTTTAAAGCTTCATCTAAACTGTCCACCAAGGAATTAAAAAATTCTAAAGCATCATGTTGTTCACGTAGATTTACAGGTTCACCCCAAAGTCTGAAAAAGAAAACACATTCTTGTCAAGTATTTTTTGATTTGCTCTCCAACTATTTCTTTCTTAGAAAGGTATTAGTCGAGCTATTAATCCCTCCCTCTTATCGAGGGAAACGGTCTGTTGGTTTTTGATGTAGATACACCATGTGTCCCTCTGTCTCTGATACTTTCTGACAAGTAAAACCTTTTCTGTATAACTTCGTACTTAAAGTCTTAATATCAAGGTCAAGAACTGCTAAAATTCAAAATAACCCTCTTGCTGTAAACTTTGGTTTATTAACAGATTTCTACAGAATGGTGAAGAGGTCGGATAACAGACACAACGCTGAACACGTTCTGCCAATTTACATTTTACATCATTGCCATTTCTTCTACTACAATTGGTTTTGTTGTATTTCAGTGATCCAGTGAACAAACATCAACACTCAATTTTCTACTTACCTAAATTGTTTCCAAAACCCTCTTGGTACATAGTACTGTAGCCTGGAAGCTGCTAAATGACCAAAAATGACTTGCAGATGCCTCAGAACTCCAATATTGTACTCTTTTCTATCTTCTGTTTTACTGAGTGCTGGTTTATCTTCATACTGATGTGGATACCCAAACACATCATCTCGTGGGTCAACATTGCTCTGAGAAGCAGAAGAAAGTTTGTCCAATTAGTGTTGCTATGTAGCTGTCTTACAGCTCATTCTATCCCTTTTTTAATTTAAGGTGCTTTTTTAAAAATTTGAAGTGTTTCATACTCTCAGCTGAAAAAAAAATACAGTCCTCCTATACATTGAGATCTGGTGGCAGAAATAAGGTGCAGTGGTTTCCAGTACAAACCTAGGAGGAGGAATTTTGCAAACCGTGGCTCTTGGATCTTCTGAACTGCCCCTCTGCCAGTGCGCCTATTCAAGTAAGAAATATTATGCCATTTCCCCCACTGCTATGAGTGGAAATCAAAATGATTGATGGGCAATTGAAATTTGTTAAAACCTCTTAATAAAAAAAGAATTCCAATTTAAAGATAAGCCCACTCTACATAATTAAATTTACCTCGTTGTCCTGCTTTTCATCTCCTGACATGTCATCATCTACATCACTGCCTGTGCCTTCAATGGCAAGAATCCCATTCCTGATGGCTGGAATCATGTACAGCTGCTGAATGACAGAATTCATGTAGCAAGTGGCACCAGCATTTTTTAGTCCTACAAATCCCTTTGGTGGTCGAGGTCCAACAGGTGGGAGATATTCCCATTCTGTAAGAGCTTCACAAGCTAAAAGAAAATAGCAGAACATGACTAATCATGTTACAAACTAATCTGTTACAAAATAAATACAACATCAATGCATTACAAAGGGCAATTTCATTAAATTGTTATTTATCTGTACACACTGCAAATGTTTCACCAGCAAACTTATTGGTAAAATGAACACAACTTTTGTGGAGGACAGTTCTACCTATAATCTTAACATTACACCATCTTTTTCTACTGCAGAACTAAAGAGGTGGTCAGACAAAAACTCAGTCTCTTTATTCATCAAGCACAAGTCTTTCCTCAATACCAGCAAGTTTCTTGGCTGAAGAACTCAGCTGAATGAATATAGAATATTATTATATTCCTTATTATAAGCAATTATAAGCCTTTCAAAAATTTTAAATCCTTTTAAAACTACTGTATTTCACTGAAGCCTCACTTTTCCTTGCCAGGATGGGAAAGTTCTAGGAAATGCTATCCTATGTCTTGTGACACATATTTTTTCCTCCTGAGTCTTTTCTCTCAGACTCTTCACATCTCTTCATGATCACAATTCCCTACACTACCTCGCATTCTGTAATTGTACACAAAAAATTGTGAGATAAGAGAGCACGAATGTTTACAAGCAAACTTGAGATATGAGTCACAGAGCATGCACAGTTCATACGTGTGTTCTCTCTTCTGTCTGACACACCAAGGACACCTGGTGTTCTACTGTGCTTATCCAACACTTGAGTGTAGGAAATGCCATTAAATCCTTCTGTGAGGTGGTAAGAAATACACTACTTCCCAATGGAAAAGGGTGAAAGAAAAAGGATGAGGCAGAGGGGAACAGCATAAAGCTGCCCTTTTAATTTATTTGTTTGAGATGGAACCAAACCAAACAAGAAGAAATTGAAAAAAACTCAAATGACTCACTCATAGCACCAACTGAGGAAGCACAGCAATGTCTTTGTGAGAGGCAGTGGACAATTCCCATATTGGGAATCTATTTTTAGTTGTCTATTTTTGCTAAACTCTCTGAATTTAAACATTCTGTTAAATCACACAATGGAGTTTGGGCTGGAAAGGACTTTTAAAGACCATCTAGTCCAAACCCCTGCCATGGGCAGGGACACCTTCCACCAGACAAGGCTGCTCAGTGCCCCATCAACCTGGCCTAGGACAATTCCAGGGGTGGGATACCCACAACTTCTCTGGGCAACCCACTCCCAGTGTTTCAGCACTCTCATAGTGAAGAATTTCTTCCTTGTCTCCAATCTAAATCTACTCTCTCTTCCTTCAAAATCACTGCCCCTTGTTCTGTCCCTACAGGCCCTGGGAGAAAAGTCACTCCATCTTTCCTAGAAGCCACATGTAAATACTGTAAGGCCACAGTTTAGTCTCCCTGGAGCCTTCTCTTCTCGGGGATGAACAACCCCAACTCTCCCAGCATTTCTTTCCACATGAGCTTGGGTTTGCTTGGGGTTTTGGTTTTTTCCCCTTTCCCTGTTAGTAGTACAGCCAAAATGGTTTAGCTACTTCATTTAGGAACGTGGAAAACATGCTCCTGTTCATTTTAAAAGAAAGTCTTACATGCTTTTTACTGGCAACAATAATCTGTTAAGTATGAGCCTTTTGCCATCCTTGCGAAAAATGAGCCTGACTTTCATTTGCCTGCTGGCTTTTGAAGCACTAACATTTGCAGGTTTTTGTACACACTGCACTGCCCATGATCCTTCTCCAGTGAGAAGGAGAAAGTTCTCTCAGTGCAGAGCAGTGCTGAGACAAGACCAAACCTGAGCAAACAAACGCCTGAAAAAGGACTACGACAAGCAGAGAATGAGTTCAGAACTCAAAAGAGAAACAGGACAGTGGACCTGTGTCTGTGTGTGGACAATGATGACAAATCAGGTGAGCAACCGAAAGACTGGCACTAAAACTAAGCCAAAGATACCTGCTGAGGCTCTGGGATTGTTTAGGCAGAGCCTGAAACGATGAGACACAAGCAGAAGATACTGACAGAATGAGGTTCCTGGGAGATGGTATGGACAAAGGGGAGTAGTCAGAGACAGGGATGGGAAGGGTCAGACTGTGGAAGTGACTGGGGTTGGAATTTGGGTGCATCCATGTAATGTAAGTCAGTACATTTACTGCATAAAGAAGAATAAAAGGTCTACACTGACAAACTTTCCTAGATTTTGACTAGATTTGATTGTGCAACACTAAAAGCTGCCACAAGAAACAAAACAAACTAAAAAACTCAGCATTTGGTTCAGTGGATAATAAACAAAAGCCAGACATGATCCATACATTAGAAAGTAGAAAATAGATAAATAAAAGCATTACATACTAGTGATGGCTGTACCTATGTAATACATCTCAGTCAATGTGTCTACTATCTGTTTGAGATTTCGCACACATCCAACTGCTAGTGCAACTAGGAGCTCAAAGCCAGCATTAATAGTGGCTGGGGAACTACAGACTGGTATGGCCTGCTCAGCAGGCAATTCTCCATTTCTCATGTATTGTAGATAAACATTGGATGCTGGGAAGATGAAATCATCTATCAGCTCCTGAAAAAAAAAAACAAAGAAAATAAATCACCTGTTACCATGGAAATGAACGCTTTTGTACCAGCATAAATCAGCTCCTGTAAATGAATGTCTGAGAACCAGAGGGGACCTTAAAAAGAGTCAAAATTGAGACCAACACCATAATGAGCTTTTAAATTTAGAACAGAATAACTCCATTGTGAAGTGGTTCCCTGCAATCCTACCTCCCTGCTGCAAGTTAAAAATAAACCTGTACTATTCCTGATTGGTCAAAAATGTCTTTTGCCAAACCAGTACTATCTACAAAGCTCTCTATCAATTAGTGCTGGAAAAAACAACATTGTTGCCATGTAATAACCGAGGTACAATGAAAATAAGTCTGATTAAAAAGGTGTTCAGATGTGATGCATTAGTTCAAACTTGCCAGAAGCAATAATAGCACTAATAAAGAATATGTGCAGAAAAGACAACACAGGAGTGTTGAAGGAAAGGACTGTCCTGTGTCCAGCTCACTGTCCTTGTGTGATGTTTGTCAAGTACTGGAATACAGGAAGAATGAGAAGATTAAGTGCATGAGATAAGTAATTCTTAAAATTATTTTTTAAAATAACATTTAAGTCGAATTAGAAGCACTTTTATGGCTATAGACCACAAGGTGTGAAGCTGCTTCTTACTTATTTATGGGTAAAAATAACCAACAGAAAATGAAACACAGCCCCTCCCCTTTAAAAAAAACAAGTCACCCAGAGACAAAAAAACTCTGCAAGGGTCAAAAAAATTGCACTTACTTTAATGAGATTAGCACCTCCTTTTTCACAACCAATATGGTATTTCTTCTCAGGGGTCTGGAATGCTAACAACTCCTTTGTTACTCCCAGGTGACCTTCTAAGATCGTTTCTTCAACACCTGTTTCCCCTGTTCTTTTTACTTCATCCTGCCGTTTAAGAGATAGTCAGGACACTCCAAATAACATACATTTACCAAGCCTAAAACTGTACTTCAAAACAAGGCAGAAAAAGCTAATTATCACGAGTAAATTGATCCTAAAACTTACCCTAATCCTCTTCAGCCAGTCAATTTCATTATTGAGAAGAACTTCAGCATTGTGTACATTAATATTACTGTTGTAAGCATAGTTAAGAAGATGCCTTAGGAGGGTGAAGTAGTCTCCAGAATGCTTAGCTCTCTCTCTTGCTGTACTCTACACAAACCAAAAACAAATGACACGAATTTACACACACTTCTCTTTACAGTGCAACACCAACACACTTTCCCTAAACCTGGCAGCAAACCAAAAGGAAAATGTAAGGTAACCTTTAGCCCTTTAGAAGTTTACAACTGTATTTAGCTGATAATGAATGACTTCTCGCCTATTTTAGCAGCGATTTTTACAGTGAAGTGACCAAATCATCAAGAGAGCCACAGACATGCAGAACAGAAAAGCCCTGGCCGGCCTAGTAAGAGAAAGCACTGAGGGATCTCTCTGATCTGCCAAGGATTTCTACTTGAAGCTCAGCCTTCACTGAAGATCAAATGCAGATATTAAACCCTATTGTTCATGTTCGTATCAGAAAGTACAAAAATGTCCCTTTCCCCCTCACATCTGGCTCAAATGGAAAGCAACTGTTCTGCTTGCCTGTGGATCAAAAGGAATCTGGATTTTAGTGACTGTTGATAATAGCAATTTGTCTTTTCTTGCAGATATTTTTGTCCTATTATTTTTTACAGACATTCACACTGTACTTAAGCCTTTATCTCTACAAAAACTTACCCCTAGAACAGTAAACAGCAGGGTAATGAAGAAAAGGAGAGGTCTCTGTCCCATGCAACACCTGGTAGCCATTAAAAAGAATTGCTCCTGTGCCATCTGACGAACAGTTCTGGAAATTATTTAATAGAAATATTAAAAATTCAATCTCCATATCCAAACAGGACATTAAAAAAACCCACACTTTGTGCTGATCCACTTAATGCTATTTTCTAAAACGGAATATAATGTAAGAAACAGGAATATTTATTCCCTGCCCATCACACTGTTTCTCCTTGCAATGAAATTCCAGACACATGAATCAGTATTATGAAACCCATTCAACAAATCAAATATGTAAAGATAAAAGAGACCTATAAGCACCCAACCACTGCACCTTTGCAACTGACAGCAAATATTGTGTAACACAACAAGCAATTTTCAATCCTGAGCAATTGATTTTTTTTTTCTAATCAAGCACCAATTGTATCTGATAGACAAACCAGGACAACCCTGGTAAAACTGCTCTTATGTATCACTACAGCAGTTTGCTGATCTCTGAAGTGACCAAAATTTATCATTAGTAAGATGACCCTCCTGCAAATTCAAGTGGCTATAGTCAAAGGAAATCTTTCATCTCAGAGCTTAATCTAATCACTGAGGTAACACGGGAATGGATAAGCTTCAGTAAAAAAAATATTTAAGGCAAATCCTGTTCTTTCAAGTTGTAAGATTAATTGAGCATTACATCTTGTAAAAATTGTTAGGAACAACTCTGCTTGTGTGGGAAGAAACAAGTGAATGCTGTGCTTTATGAAAGCATCTCAATATAAGAAAAACTGGATTTTGCAGTGTCTGTTTGGTGTGGCTGTCTTTGTTTTCTGCCCACGAGGTCAGCGTGGAAAGCACACCAAAGAATCCCATTCCCCTCCCAGTTCTTTCATGTGTGGGTAACTGTGTTTCAAAGCTGGGCAAGAATGACCTTGAGGTCAGAGCAAAGTTGCACCTGGCTGAGCACCCTGTCTCTGGTACCATGGAAAAGGAAAGTGCACCCAAGAGGGGAGCTTCTCCAGAATGTTCTCCCAGCTTCTAACAATTTGTGGTTCAGGCAGAATACCAAAAGCAGTATTTCACAGCCCTCCATGGACACGTTCGTGAATCAACCCCTTAAACCATTGCCAAACTGAAGGTTTACGCTGCTTAAATGTTATGCTCAAGAAGGTCTTATACAAAGAAATTCTGTTCTCTATTTGTTCTCCCCTTGCTATTTCTGATTTAAAGGGTCTCTGTGGTATTCTCCTCCCACCATTTATCTCTTCTCCAATATGAAATGCCCCCAGCTATTCAGCTGTTCCTCAGATGGAAGTAATTTCAGAGTTCTGATCTCCCTTGTTCCCCTTCTCTGATCTCTGCAAGTTCTCCTACACTGCTCTGAGTTGCAGAAGACCACGGGGTGGGGAAGGTCTGTTCTGTTCTTAACAATAACTGACAATTTATGGGATCTGATTGCTAAACTGACATTTTCATGAGACTTCTCACAGAAATTTATTTTAAGATGCAATCCTTCAATTGCTTGGGACACATTACACAGACCCTCCTCAGGCCCATCCACGTTAAGGGAGAATGAAATCAATAAAGGTGGTATTTTCCTAAAGTGAGAAATGTGACCAGAACTCACACCCACCCAGTGAAACAGCTGGAGCTCAAGCACCTCCCTTATCTACTAAGGCAGGCAACCCAAATCCCATCCTTTTGAAAGCTCCAGGATCCAGATTTCTATTTAGTCATCAGAAATCAGCCTCTTCAATGGGTGTAAGTGTAATTGCTTTACCCTGGCACAGAGAACTTTTATTTATTTGGGCCACATATGTACGGCCATCAAGCACTTTCCAGCGACCAGTGGATTACTTCTGGGTTCCAGGATTGTTTGGGACTAACTGTTCAGCTATCCACTGTTGACTAAGCCAGTCTTCCATTCAGGGGATAGCACCATAAAATCAATTACCCTGGAGAGGAAGAATGGCTCTAGTATTTAGCATCAAACATTTTGCATTCTGAGGTAGCATGGTTGTGCTCTGAGGAAACACAAGTCCCAATCTCAACCTCTGAAAAACGAACAACCCATATGATCTTTTCCAGAAAGATGCTATTTGTGAGATCTGAACTTGATCATCTTCCCTGTCTATGGTGCACCAAAACCATTTTCTGACATGATTATTTTTGCTCACATTGTTCTCTGATTGAGCATGGGAGATTAGAGAACAATAGTTGAAAATTGAAGGATATTCAGAATTCTGCCTGGTATTTGCTAAACTTTCTCTGGACTGCAAAAACTAATTTGTTTCCACATTATGCCAGAAGAGGAACTTTTTAGCAACTTAGATCAACTTCACCATCTTCATTTACAAAGCAGTCTTCTGTTTCTACTTGTGTTTATGCTGTTCTATCATGTAATAATGAACAGATGCACCATTCTAAATGAGGTTATCATATAAATCACAAGTTTTACAAGCAGAAAAATGAGCTCAGTGGTAGCTCCTTGTACTTACAGCATTTTTCCATACAGTAAATGGTACCAGCAAGCCTCATGAAACTGAAAATTCAACATCCTATACCACAGGCTGCAAACTAAAAAAGCCTGTGTTATTCTGAAACACACTAGAGCTTCACCAATGCCTGCAGTGAGTCCATTGTAGAGACACACTGATGATACTACTGATCCTTTCATTATGGTGAATATTCCTGAACATAAGACTTATCCACCTCTTTATCTAGAAAAGCTGAAGACCAAAAAAGTTGTACTGAAATTCTGACCCCATTCATGTGGGAGCACCACAATCTGACTCCCACTGAAAGGCTTAAGACAATGCCACCACTTCCTGATCTCTGACATTTCCGAAAAAAGAAAAGTTAAAATATCCATGAAACAACGAGATATCTTAATAAACTAAAGTTAATGCTTTAGCAATAGATGAAGGCACTGGCAACCAAGTTTGGTAACAACATACAAAAACTTTCCCCCTGGAAGGCTACTAAAAGCATCACTTCACATCTCAATTTCAAGGTGCATCACACAGATGCTCTACTGTGCAGATGCTGTCCAAGGAGATCTGTAGGAACAGCCTGGAGATAATGAGAGATGCCTGAACTCCACAGCAGGACTGTAGTGCAGCTGTACCACACGGCTCGTGGCAGCTCCTCCTGATCCTCCCTGTCCATCTGTCCCCCCTCAGTGCTAAGGGTTCCTCCAAGACGCTGCTGCGGCACCAGGGGACAAGGGTATCACTCGAATGCAAAAACCCCAGAGGATTAAATCTTACATGACCCCTTTCCTCAAACTGCTACTACTTGTCTATACTTATCAGAAAAATTACAGGGAAGTTCTTCTTCCCATGAGTCACTTAAATATTCTAACGTAGTAAGGATTTACATTATTTCTGAAAAACATAAAGTATCTGTATTGTAAATAATTTGTTTTAAAGCCATCTATCAGACCTCCATCTGGCCTGACAACATCCTCCTTCTGAGTACAAAGAAAATGGGACTGATATTTAGAACAGGTACCTAAATCAGATTTATACTGCTAAACAACAACTAAGGCAACTGCAGAGAAAAATCACTTAAATAAGAAGTCACTGCTTTGCATTTGGGTTTCATATTAATTTTGAACGGTGAAATAGCAGATGTGACTTAAAAAAAAAAGGTAACACCAAAACTCACTTGCTGTGACAGTGCAGCAGTAAATCGATGATGAAGGTCTGCCACGCCTTCTCTTTGCTGAGCGCATCCAGCGCCGTTGGGATCAGAGCAAAGCACAGGGTCATCACCTCCAAAGCCTCACAGCAAACCTGCTCATCTTCCATTTCTGGTTCGTTTCCTGCGTTTGTCTGAGAAAACAAACAAGAATGCACAGAGTGGGTATGGAAAAAAAGAAATCCCAAGAAACCCAACTGGCTCCAAGGTATATCCACCAAATCCAAACACACATTTGTATACTATGTGATTATCAGTGCCAAGTGTTTTAGGCACTCCACTCACATCTGAGTTAAAGTGCTATGTGGGATGACTTGAACTTCCAGCGCTGTGCTGGTCAAAGGAGGATTCCAAGCATGAACTTGAAGAGCCAGAATTTAAATAGGAAGTTTGCAGGCAGAAGTTACATCAGTTAGTACTGCTGGAGCTGTTTGTATCTGTGGGTTTGTTTGGGGGTTTTGTATTGTTTTTCTTTACTACTGAGAACATGGGAGTTTAAAGCTTGGAAAACACTTACTACTTGAGCAGAGAAAGGCTACAGTGGTGTATAATTCATCAGTAAGTCCAGTTTTACAAAGCTTTAATGCTCACAACTTATTTGAGCAAAACCTCCTTAATATTCATCACTTCACTATTTTTCAGCAACATGAAAGAGTTGAACCAAATTTCAGACACGGCTGCTGCAGTGATTTTAGAAATAGAAAATAGTGTTATGTATTGCTAATTGGCACAGAGGTTACTCCTTCAACTAAACACTTGACTCAAGTGAGTTGATTCTGGTAGATTTTTCCAAAATAAATACTTTTGAGAATAATGGCAAGCCCTCTCCTCCATCTATAAGTAATTGCTTCAAGAAGTTCTGAAGAAACTGAATGTGAGCAGGTCTCAATTCATCATTTATCGATCATCCAGGGTAGCAACATTAACTAGAGGCATTAATTATTTGTTTTGTATGTGGAAAGGTATCAAGATCAAGTTGGCAGACAGAAGGGATTACAATGCAGAAAAGAGAACTAACTGTAAACACACCAAAGGAAGCCTCAATCTGGCAACAAACACTGTTTTGTCTTTACACAACAGCTACAAAAATCAGACAGTCATCACTCTGTGGCAGGAGGATGTGGGAATTCTGATACATCCCAAGATCTTAAAGCAAACACAGGTGCTTACAAAAAGCTCAGGACTGTCCCTGCTGTGTACTGATCCCTGTTCAGAGAAGAAAGTTATTTCTGCAGGGCTCCAGGATAAACCTCCCTGCACTTGGGCACCAGGAGCTGAGGGCTCTGGCCAAGCACACCTGAGTGTCTCAGGAGGCCAAGGGCTTCCTCTGAGCTCATGACACCACTGGCAGCTGCACATGGTTGTGTTCAGAACGTTTTGAGGCAGGAGGCAGAAAAGATTCCATACAAGTTATGCTCCCAAAATAATTTAGCTTGGCTTTAAAGTTTAATTCAATTCACCAGTTAAATTCAGAAGCTTCTTTTAAGAAGCTCAATAAAGTCGTTCTTAATGAGACTACTCTGAAACGGCTCTTAAAGGAAACGTTTACAATAGTTGCCTTTGATGTTTTTAGGAATCCTGACATGTCATTCCGGATTCCATAAAAATCAGCCTGGTTTTGTTCTTAAANTTTTATTCAAGTTTATCACCCCAAACTCCCCCCAGCCCCCCTTCTTATTTCATGAAGATCACGCTCACAGCAAGAACAGCAGATGTCATTAGACCACTACCTAAGATAAAGAGAAAGGTGCTGCATTTTGCTGAAGGAAATATTGTTCTTCGAATTGCTCATTTAATCACAACAGCTAACACACCAAAAATACGCCACCCACACACTTATTCCTTTCCCTTCTACTCTCAGGCAACTATTGACGAGTACTAAACCTGATTCTGTAAGACAAAAACAAGAAGGTGCTTTTTTAAAAGCGTTATCATTCAGATTAACATTTCCTGTAACTGCAAACACAAGGTATGTGATAATGTACTGATACATAACCCCCCACTCCAAACTCAAAACATAAGGATGATTTACATATCAACCTAATAAAAGGAACAAAGTCATACAGGATTAGCAATTACTTCTTTTTCCCCAGTGCAATTTCTCATCAATTATCTTGTTTCTCATTCCAGACTGCACATATGTTAAATCAGCCTCTGCAGAACAGACCTTTTAAATTTGAAGACTAGGAAAACTGGCATGGCAGGAAACACTTATTCCTTATTTAGGATACTGAATACCTGAATTACTGGGCTGAAAACATGATACAGTGCACTTCTGAAGTGACACCAGAGTCAAGTTACAATTAACCAGCTGCTGAGAAAACGAATTTGGAATAAAAAATTAAATGTGGTATGACAATGATAGGTACTAGACTCTGAAATACATCACCACCAAGGTACCCACCTAAAAGCTCATCACACTCTAAGCCTGATCTGGTGGACAGACCTTTTTTTACACAAACAAGCAGTTTTACAGAAGAGCAGTTGCTTAAGAGTTCTTACCTTTTCATAGATTTTACTAATTTCCTCATTCGAGCTGAAAACCAGCTGAACTGACCCACAACCTGATGCCCAAACAATTTTTTGTACTGCCCTGATAACACAGATATCAGGGATGTATTTTGACGCCTGAAAAAAAAAGGGAGACATTAACCAAAACAACATTACAATGGATTCCAAATTATTACAAATGTATTTTACAGAAAATTTAAGATTCACAGTTTTGAAATTTATCAGTTTTCCTTACACAGAAAAGAGAGATGATGTATCTTCANCTTTTTCCCCAGTGCAATTTCTCATCAATTATCTTGTTTCTCATTCCAGACTGCACATATGTTAAATCAGCCTCTGCAGAACAGACCTTTTAAATTTGAAGACTAGGAAAACTGGCATGGCAGGAAACACTTATTCCTTATTTAGGATACTGAATACCTGAATTACTGGGCTGAAAACATGATACAGTGCACTTCTGAAGTGACACCAGAGTCAAGTTACAATTAACCAGCTGCTGAGAAAACGAATTTGGAATAAAAAATTAAATGTGGTATGACAATGATAGGTACTAGACTCTGAAATACATCACCACCAAGGTACCCACCTAAAAGCTCATCACACTCTAAGCCTGATCTGGTGGACAGACCTTTTTTTACACAAACAAGCAGTTTTACAGAAGAGCAGTTGCTTAAGAGTTCTTACCTTTTCATAGATTTTACTAATTTCCTCATTCGAGCTGAAAACCAGCTGAACTGACCCACAACCTGATGCCCAAACAATTTTTTGTACTGCCCTGATAACACAGATATCAGGGATGTATTTTGACGCCTGAAAAAAAAAGGGAGACATTAACCAAAACAACATTAGAATGGATTCCAAATTATTACAAATGCATTTTACAGAAAATTTAAGATTCCCAATTCTGAAATTTATCAGATTTTTTCCTTACATAGAAAAGAGAGATGATGTATCTTCAAAAGCATTTGTAGTTTTTAAAATGTCATGTATGAAATATGATGTTTGCAAACTCTGAGCAAGGTTTAGCAGAAACTACCAACTTCAGTGCTAAAACATTCTCAGTTTGGGAAAAATAACCCAGAAAGGACCAAACATGAATCTGGAAGGCAGAGAGCCTCTCAAGCAAGCAGTGTAGAGAGCTGAACTCTGTCAGGGTTTCTCCCCATCCCGGTATTTACTGCGCTGCCTGATGGCTCTCTCGACGAGCTGACGCTTATCAGGCATGTGATCATTATCTGGGATTATTATATAATGGGATCATTATATGGATCATTATAGCTGGGACTGCTCTATAGCCAAGATACACAGCGTTTAAAATTAACCAGAAGGCAGCTGATGTATCTTAGGGATGCAGAATCACTCCTCGGTGTTTTGTGCATGGCCTGAGTTGACACTGGTATGTTTCTACAGATACACCTACATTACAAATCATCCTACAACAGCTACTATTTACAGTTTGCATCAACTTTCAAAAAATCCACAAAAAACCAGCCCAAGTCTATAGTCTAAGTACTACTGTCCAAAAAACAGGCAATCTCTAAAAACAGGTGGCAAGTAGTTCTCAAATTCCGTTTTTCTAATGGTCAGACTTAATAAAAAAAGAGGCTGAACCAGTACATTCTCTGTATCAGGAAACCTGAACAAGGTGCATTCTTGTACTGATCTGGACATTAACCTCAGATACAAGAAGAATAATAAGCATTTCATCTTTGTCACAAGCAAAGCAACCTCAGAACAGCAGCATCACAAGAAAAGCAACATGTGGAGGGGTTTTTTTTTTAATCCCATTATAGTTTTAAAATCTTGAAGTATCAAGATTTTTTCAAAAGGTGAAAGATTCCTTTCTGTGCAGTTGTCTTCTCTCTGCCCTGGGAAACCACGTAAGATTTATATTTTTAAAAAT
This sequence comes from Pitta sordida, assembly GCA_013390025.1. Classification (NCBI taxonomy): domain Eukaryota; kingdom Metazoa; phylum Chordata; class Aves; order Passeriformes; family Pittidae; genus Pitta; species Pitta sordida. The sequence continues at coordinate 641,913 of WEKX01017021.1, read as the reverse complement.
TGTGAGGTCAGTTGAAAAGAGTTTTTGACCATCAAAAGATGAAAAGGCAAAAAATAAGCACCCTCCAAAGGCAAACTACAATACATGTCAAATTTAGATCTACAGCAGTTTTCATTACTTCAGAAATTTACAAATAAAACTTTAACAGCAATATTGTTAAAAGAAATTCAGGTTCTGTTTGCCTTGGTGTGCCTGGTGAATGAAAATTTATTTATTTATTTATTGGAAATCCTTCAACAATATCCCTCCCCCTTTCTGTGTTTCTCTCCAGGAAGAGAATGTTACTGAGAAATCAAAAGATAAAAGACCAAAAAAAGAAAAAAAAAAAATCACAAAAAATGTTTTCAAAATATCCATTAGCTTCTTTAAAACTATTACATTCATTTTCTGAAGTTCTGATCTAAGTGTAACAATATTCACACTCCATTCAAGACCTTGTACAGAACCTTCCTAGTTCACTAAAGTCTCCTTATGGTATTAGACATCAAATTTTATAATGCATACGGAAACAATTAAAGAAATGTTTTTAATTAACAGCTAAAAATATGAAGATTATTTAAAATGCTTCACGACACTTTAAAAGGAAAATCCACGTTTTACAATGCAAGAAATTTAAACATTAAAAAAAGAGAGAAAAAGTGTCACAGGAAAAATGGTGATACAGAAAGAATTCACCAACCTCATCAGATATTTGCTGTGCAAGACGTATTGCTACATTTCTTAGCATGCACTCTGAAGTTGGATTAGGAATGTTTTGTAGGGCATTTTGTAGCACCACTGCCTGGTCATGCGTAGCCTGGTTTATCTGGAACAAAAGTATTTCTTATACTTACTTTTACACGGGAAAAAAAAAGTAAAAAAAATATGAAGATCTGATTACTTGGAAAGGTTTGGTAGAAATATGCAAGATCTTGGAAGAAAAACTACTTAGAGAATCTCCAAACACCAGGATAAATAAACCCTTTTCAAACAGACACCACCACATTTGAAGTCCCTGCATGTTCCAGTCTATAACCACAGAGTACAAGGTGTTGAGAGGCAATTGCTCAAAATTTACTAGGTTCGGGGGCTCGCTTATTGATTAGATTATTTCAAGTTAACAGAATGTTTACAGTGACAATCCTTCCTTCCCTTTCTGTGATGCAAGAAAGGAAAGAAAGGGTTTGGTAAAACACTGGGTCTCCCTCTGGATTAGGAAACACTAGACAGAATATGGTTGCAGTGTTCATTATAATGAAGTACTTCAAACATTGAAGAATTCTGTTCTGAATTATCCCTCCTGTTTTTTTGTATTTTCACAGCAGAAAGACAAGTTTTTTGGTTTTTTTAATTGATTTGTGTATAGCGTTTCCTCTCCTTGGGCTGCCAGAGCTTTATAGTTTTAACAATTCAAATCTGAAATGGTTGTTTCCTTCTTAAAGATAAAGAAAAGACTGTGTGCTGTGTTACAAATGAAAACATCCTGGACAACAGAATTTCTTCATTTTCCTGTACCATTTAATACAAAAACTCACCTTAAAAGCTGCTCAAAAGACTCACAGTGAAACTGCTCTGTAACACCTGGCCTGGTCACACCCCTGGCTTTGTCAGCTTCACTAAGACACTTGATTTGGGGACCAAAATTACAGAATCCTCACTGAAGACTAACAGAGACTCTACTATTAGCTATTGGAAGTGGGCTGGAAGTAATCAACTGCAATATATATCTGGGGCACATCAGGTCCTATGTACCAGAATACTGCGTTTAACAACACTGACAATTTAATCTCTGATGAAAACAAACTGCCTTCTGAATAATTGTAGTAAGAAATTATCATGTTGTAAGGGCAGTAAAATTTACTAATTAAAATAGACTAAGGATAGGGTGGCAAACTTGTCTGCTTTAAGATGGTTGCATTATAGTGTAACATGAGACATGAAAAGGGATCTTCACCTCTTTGTCATCATTAAGGGTTTTGATTTATTTGAAAAACAATTAATTGAGTATCTTAGAAGAGATTCAGATAACCAAGACAACTTTTTATTTTTGAGATTTAAGAGGAATGTACTTCTCTGCTTCAGAAAGGGATCTTAGTCAAGACTGTGGAATAAAGTGCTCTGAAGTGGGTCTCTCTCTGTATTCTTCAGTACAGACTGAACACTCAAGCAACCATTTGGGATGGAACCTCACAAAAAGGAAAAACCAGCTAAATATCTGGAATAATACTTGTGAAGCAAATGTCCAGTAAGTACAGCAAATTTTACCTTGTGTAAAATTTACCTTAGCTGTAGATCCATTGTAAGAGGGCAGAAATAAAACCTTGACCCACAACATGCTTGTCCAGATGTAGAAAATCTAACTTGCCATGTTAAAAATGTGTAAAATCTACTACTATAGATCTGGGAGCTCACAGTTCAGAACACCTCTGTCACACTTTCCCCTTTCCAACTTAGGGTAGGACAACTCTTCCATCAACACTTAACTTTGCAATGTACCAAACTGTCCCCTGCAAGATTTTTCTACAAACAATGGACAGAATTAGGAATTTAGAAGCCCAAGACTTGTCTTTGTATAGACAAAGGGCTGGCATGACTCAGTGTTAGTTCCGTTGGTTTCTACTCTAATAACAAATAGGAGATACAAGACATTCAGAAGCACATCCTTTGATAGACTCAGCAGCTCAGAGGAATCAGAATTCTTCTTGAGAATTCAATCTGTAGGATAGCATGTGTTCAAAAATCAAGTTTCCTGTACTGACAGTCATGCAAAAATACAGAGCAAGTGCATCTCACACCTAATCTTTTTACAGTCACAACGAAATCAGATTTAACAAGTTGATCTCTGGTTTAGAGTTGTAAAACACCATTATCTGAAAGTATTGTGAGTTCTTGACATGCAACGCACTCAAAGAAGAGACTGCCAATGAAGAGCAGAGAGATGTTGCTGCAGACAACACAAAAATGGGAGCACTGTACTATTTGCAGGAAGGAAGATTTGTATTACCGGTGAAATTGTACTTGTGCCTTCCACAACTGGCTGACAAGCTTCTGCCACAGCTCGAACGTGGCCGTATCCAATTGCTGTTAGCAACAATTTGGCTATTTTTAGAGCATTAAGGTAGGCACCCCGTCGAGTTTCCATATCTGCATTTGGCAGGAAGTTATTTCTGGTCAGCATGCTCAGCACGAGAGGCAAACCACCGCTTTTCAGGAAGTTGTACTGGAAGTCACAGGCATCTTCTCCCAGAGGTGCACTGGCAGGCATTAACAAGGCATAGACTACCTGCAGAAGAAAATAAAGAGTTAACTAACAGAAATGCACCAGCTGGGATATAAATGACTGAACATGAGAATATGTAGGAATACCACTTAAGCAATGCTTTGACAGCACTGGTCATGCACATGTTTATTCCAGTTAATTTGTAAGGATTTTCAATGGTTAATTTCAAACCGGAAATTCGATTTTAGACTTCCATAATGTTACAGAAAGGATAACCAGAGAGAGAGTTGAAGATATTTAAAGAACTAGCAAAGTATCACAAACCTCTGTTAGGTACAGCACTTGTGAGGCAGAAGGACCGAAGAACAGAGAGTCAAGGGATGGACTAAGGCTGCTTTCCCCAAGCTTGGCATGATCTAAACAAATAGCTCTTAGTTTCTCAACTGTAGTGTTATCTGCAATAAAAACAAAACTTGTAAGCATTTTTTAACAAAACTACTCCACAACAAGCCAGTACTTACAAATATGAATCTGAAAAATTCTAAGTGTGCCAGAACAGTTGTAAAAAGTGACAAAACCAGACTATGAGGTGTTCTGCAATGATTACTACAGTCAAATATCACAGAAGTGTTTCTGTTAAAGCAGTGGTACAAACCCACTTCAAAATCCAAAGCTCCTCCCCATTTTCAGTGCACTGTGGCACTGAACCTCAGTACCAACTGCAAACTATGCAACTTTACACAGCAGACAAGAAACAACTATTGTGGAAGTTATTTACACTCCTAATTAGGATAACTGCCATGAATTACAGGATCAATAAATGACCAAAAAGGTAGTAAATAGCCCCATGTTCATTTTTATAGAACAGGTTATTGTGCAGGATATTACAAGATAAAAGAAGGATAAAACTAAGTTTTACCTGGCGGCATGAGCTTCATAAGAACACGAGCTCCATCTCTAAGAGGTGGCATATTTAGGCTACTGCCCAAGTCTGCAACTTGCCAAAGAAAAGAGATGTATCGAGGATGCAGTGACATGATCTTAAAATAAGCAAATTAAACAAAAAAAAAAAATTAAAACTTTTAGTTAAAGACAAAGTATAAGAAAAAAATGCATTTAAGCTGTTGATTTCAGAACAAGCTTACCACTCCAGGCAAACAGCCTTCAACTTCTGGATTTGGACCATCACTGTAGTGATTGCCATGGTTGCCCGGAGAACCAGTTGAAGAGTCAGAAGAACTATCTGGACTTGAGGGCATATTGGAATTGATCTGCGTGAGCTTAGCTGTAATTAGCTGGAAAACACAACCATAGTTTGATTGCAATGAATGAATGAAGACTCTTTACCAAGCAAGTATCTGATACAATGCTAATGGTGTAATACACAGAGGAAGAATGGAACTATTTCACAATAACACGTGATCCTGTGCACGGCGCTTTTCAAGCACTTACGAAGGGGAAGCAACACATGAATGGAGGTAAATTATCAGCCTGCAACACTCACCGTTTTATCTTTGAGATTCAGCTGCCCAATGAGTTTCCTGTCATCTGCAGGGTCCACCAGCTCCCCCCCAATGAACAGCTCCACTTTGGTGTGCGCGCTGTTGGCCTTGATGCGGTTCAGGATACAGCGCCGCACTTGGCCAATGGTGTCGTTTGTGTGAGACCAAATGTCCAAATCCTCCACCTGCCGGCCTTGGTTTGGAAAACGAACCACCAGTGTGATATGTTTCCCACGGAAAGCTCTGGAAACAAATCAAACAGAAGAAGTTATTTTTGCCCTCATTAAATTAGTATTTTCCCTGCTCTATTTTGTGTTGCAGGTATTTCAGTATCAAATCTTTACATCGGTTGTTATTCTCCACCATGAAATTATGTGAAGGCCCCAAAAACTACGCAAACAATATACACAGAACCTTTCAAGAAGCCACACTCAGCAGAAGTGTCTTAAACCCATGGTCAAACTTACAGCCAGGTTAGGAACACAGACAAAAATTTTAACATTTAAAAAATTTTAGATCTTTTCTCTGGCTTGTAACTTCCTGATGAAAATGTACAAACAGCTCACTCAGACTGGCTACCTACATTTTGCTCTTTTAGCAAAGCAACCCAGCTTTAAACATACAAAGATCAGAAAAAGCCATCAGGTCACCAGGCCTTAATGCCTTCTGTCAGAAGCTGTTACAAGTTTTATATTAGAATTCCAATTTTTTTCCATCACGATCCTTTAAAAAAATTTAAGCAGGTCAAAAAAGGAAGAAACAGTTTCACATTAGCAATGATCACACTTCTCACAATGGCAGGGAGCTCATTAGGAAAGATGTGCCCAGATAAGCCCAACAAACTAATCCCATGTAACAAAAGGCAAAAACTCCTCATAAAGCTCCTTGCTAACAAGGCCTAGGAAAGATTAGTCTAATCAAACAATCAGCCCATATAAAAAAAGTTGCACCCACAATCAACAGGAGAACTTCATTAGGACTAATCAATCAGTCAATATATACCATTAAAAAAGCTGTAGGAACACTGCAAATTACTGACACACCATGAAGAAACAGCAAAGGGCAGAGAAAATAAGGGATGACAAACCCCCACCATGTCTAAAAATATTTCAGCTTTATCATAAATCCATAGCAATTGCAGTGTATTCTTGATACATTTTTGAGGCTTTCTTCTCACAGAAGGCAACAACTAACAGTGGAATCCTTACAGTTTTCTGTTCTGCTTTCTTCTCCTCTCTCAGGAAATTAAGTATTTTGTTTATGAAAACATCTACACAACACTGGATTTAAATGTTTCCTTTTCTTTATACCAAAGACAAAGCTAAGGAAGAGATGGCTGAGATTCAAGCTAAGTTTTCACTCAAGGACAAGTATAAGAAGAGTGAAGGTGTAGAGAAAATAAATATACTTCAAAGTACTGTTTTCTTAGGTATGAATTTAAGCTTGCAAAGTAAGATTAAGATCGCTCTAAGCACCTCTGGAAGGTGAAGATAGACATTAACAACATGTTGTTTGTATAACAGACTATGAAAAACAAAGCTCTGCCCATGCTAATGTAAAGAATGGTAGTGTTTGTAGGTAATTATCTGAAAAAAAGAACCATATCCAAAACAATCGAGCCTCAAGGTGGATTGTGCTAGTTACAGAAAAAAACACCAGCACAAGTTTATTCTCAGGTCTGCTGCCCCTTTCATATATAGCTGTATTTGCCTGATCTTTCTAAATTTATCTTTTTTTAAATACAGTTTCATGTATTAGCCAAGAAAATGGAACTCTGAAACTGCAGCTACCACTCCCTGAATAGAAACCCTTTAGGATGCAAAAATGATAAAGTTACTGGTAGTATTTTGGCTTAACAGAAATCAAAACCACAACAGTGCTTTTTCACACGTACCTTGACATAGGTAGAATAGTTCTCTCTTCATGGTAATCACTGTCACATTCATTGATGTACTCCCTTAGAACAGTCAACACTCTGACCATCCGTATTGCTTCTTGTCTTGCACAATTGATACTGTCTTTATCTCCATCCAACACACACAAGGTATCATAGGAGGCTTTTAGACGATCGAAACAGGACTGGATGAAATCTTCATGAATCACTACCTAATTACATTATGAAATTGGTGCAATTATGAGAAATATTAAAAACCATCTTTTCAGAAGGATAATCCAGTGGCAGAAGCAAAAAAATTCCCCAACCCAAACCAGATAACCAAACCAACTCAGACTTGGGTGTAAATACAAGTGAAAGTTTGGACAGAGAACACCAAACTGGACTTTCACTTGATCATTTTCTCAGACTGTTAAAGAATCTCTGACAATCTGGCACAGATTAACTTAAACTTAACACTAAGAGGGAACACAGAACATTTGAAGACCACCAGAACAACTATCCCCCCTACACCATTCTCCAAAATCACATAACCAAGTTCCAGACACACTCATTCCCTGCATAAACTCAGAAATGGATTTGGAGCTAGATTCACTATAGTGGCAGCTGCAGAAAATCTCTTTCTTCTGCAGAGTATCTAACATCTCCTTGATCCTGACCTAGACTGAAATACAACCTACAGAACGACTATAAAAGGTCTGCAGTGTATCCAGGTTAAGTCTGCAGGCAGGACATGAATGGTCACAGCTACTGCAGCAAACCAGAGTACAGCAGCCACTTTCTTTGGAGGCAGCTCAGGAGCAGGAGCTACTAGAATGCTGAACACTTGTGTGCATGTTCCATAAATCCAACACTTCTGCAAGTGTCAGATCTAACCATGTGCAGAGGGGCAGATCAAGGCATCCTTAGTAAGCCCAGACCTACAGCAAGAGAGAAGCCTCCAGGCACCTGCCACTGCACGGAGACACAGCCTGGATGGCTGTAAATGCACCACCTCGAGCAGCTGTGCTGGATCTGGCAAACAGGCAACTCTGAACTCTAAAAGCGTTTTTGAGGGCAAGTATGAGAATTGGAGTTGAAGAAATACAACTGGCAAGCTATCAACTGGAGATTGTCCAGAGGGCAATATCCCTCCACCACGCTTGTTTGGCTTTCTGGGCTGTGAGAGCACACGCATGGCTCATGTTGAGCTTCTTGTCCCCCAACACTCACTCCAAGTCCTCCTCAGAGTTGCTCTCATTTCATTCTTACAGGTTATTCTGAGTTGGAAGGGACCCACAAGGATCATTAAGTTCAACTCCCAAGTGACTCCCACCCAGGGATCAGACCCACAACCCTGGAGCCATGGGCACCACGTTCTGTCCATCTGAACCTTCCATTATCTTAGACAATGTCACTGACTTCCTCATCCAATCTTTTCTCAAATACCTCCAGGAATGGCGACTCCACCACTTCCCTGGGCAGACCATTCCACTGAGAGATCACTCTCTCTGTGAAAAAGCTCTTCCTAACATCCAGTCTAAACCTCCACCCAGCCTGCACTTGCGCTTGGGATTGCTCCAACCCACACGCAGGACTTTGTACACCAAACCTTGTTGAACTTCACAAAGTTTTCCCGGGCCCACCTCAAGCCTGTCAAGGACCCTTGGATGACATCCCTTCCTCTGACCTTACAGAAACTCATTATCTCTTCTTTGTCCACTGAAATGCAGCTCCCAGCAAATATTAACCCAGGGAGATAATATCTGATTTGCCAGAGCTCAGCTTGATCATTATATATGGAAATACTGTGACCCCTTGTAAGGGACATGACAGAAAAAGGAGATTACATTAGCTTGTGACAACACACCACAGGCCCAGCCAGGAAACACACTAGTATAAGTAAGTGCTACATTTGGAAGTTCAACAAAAGGTTTCCTTAAGTATATGACATTAATTCTTTTCTGAGTAGAAAGAACAAATACATTACACAAGTTTAATATGAAAAATTTATCAGAGTTCAGACTGCAAATATGAAAAAATCCTTAATTGCGCATTTGCCCAGAACCTGATGACTGAACTCAGAAGTATTATCTCTGAAAAATGAAAATTATTCTGTTTTGAAATCTTTCAACCATAAAAATACCACCAACTTGAATTTCATTACTGTTTCTGTATCATATTCCCGTTTTCTTGTTGCTTTTTTTACCTGATTAACTTGTAACCTTGGGCCAAGATTAGTATAGATCTCTTTAAGAAGGTCTATTGCTCTGTTTGCGATGTCATCATTTCCCTGAATCACAACCTAGCACAACAAAAAAAAAGGCATTAGAACAGTATGTCTAATTATTTCATGAGGTGAAAGCGAGTAAAATGCTTAGTTACAAAATACAATCAATACAACTTACACTAGAGGTAATTACACAAGAGCCAAAATTAAGAATTAACCAGTTTTAAAGTTCACAGTTGGCATGAAAAAATGTTTTATAAACAGAATTACTGTTTATACATTCATCTTCACATAATATTCCAATTTTCTCTGGTTTCAGAGAATAAGACAACTATTTTTTCAGATGTTTGAACTACCTACATCACCAAACAGAATTTTCAAGTATTTAAATGGCTGTGAGTGGGTAGAAAGGGCACAAGTAAATGAATTCTGTTTCTAACCTGATAATGTAGATTTTAACTACTAGTCACCAGGTCTGACAGCAGGTTTTACAGACAGCCCCTGCAGGACACTGAGCTGAAGCTTAATGAGTTTGGTCATGCTGATCAGAGTAAGTTGATTCCCAAACCCAAGATGTGCTATCGTTATGTGCATTCTGTGTACAGACACTGTGTGGATTTATTTGTATAAAATCAAAATTGTGATCTACTTTCATTTCACCTGCTACCATCAGGACTAAAATACCTAACCTTTCCAGAAGCCACAACTACAATGACTGCAGACTGCTGCTGTCCATGTTTTACAAAAACAGCCACAATAATCATGCCAAGAGCACCACTGTGGGTTTTAATGCAGCTCTTGAGAACCAGAAACACTCTGAAAAAGTTAAGTAACTGATTAGATATTGATGCTTTTCACCAGTAGATTTGGCAAGCTTCAAAACGCTGTAACCACCGTGTTTAGGCTGAAGGTTCCGGTGGTAAGAGGAAGAATCAGATCAGAGATCACTTGGTCTAATCTAGAACCACCCCAGTTTACCACACTAGAAGGAATTCCATAAAGTAGCTTATGAAGTGCACGAAACAAAGTTTAATTGCAATGTGCATGAGAAAGAATGAGAAATCTACAGATAATTCACCTGGAACAGTAACTTTTTTTTCCCCAACAGTACAGGCAAATGTTTAATTTCAGGTGCATACAGAAATATATTTACATTTGAAAGAACTTTCTGTCAAATATCAGTCTGCAAAGCTACCAACTTGCACATTTGCTGGGGAGACAGTGGAGTCAAAAGCCACGCATTTAGTTTGAAAAAGCAGATTTTTGTACTTTCAGTCCCTAAGTAAGAAATTACACACTCCTAAAAATATGAAGAGACTGAGAAAGACTCAGCAGTTAACCCTCGAGATGTTTCCTCTCATTAACTCACCCTCCAAAGGTAGTCTAATCCTATTAATTCCAGATCATCCATCATATAGGCCCGTCTCTTTGCTACAAGCTTTCCTTCTCGACAGTTCACAGCTTTGAAGAAACGTTCAAAACATTTCATTCCATTTTCTGTTAATAGGGAAGGATCCAGCTGAAGCACATTATTTTCAAAGAAGTCCTTATTAATGTCAGGGTCTAAGTCTGGTTCATCCCCCATTAGTTTGGAATACCATTTAAAACAGGCTTCGCGATCACAAAGATAAACCGCATTTTCTGCTAAACACTTCCATATTTGCTTCGCCTGAGGGGCACAGAGCCACAGCTGACCATCCTTCAATAAAAATCTTGAGCAAAACAAAGAGACAATTAACAGCACTGTCTAACAGACATCCAGAGTTACAATTCAGTAAAAAGTACAGGCACAAAGGTGAATATGAACATTATTCCTTTATGTATCATAAATACGACCCAGAAAACTTTTATTTACATCATCAGCTCACTCATAATTAGCCCCGTGATTTCTTACCAATCATTGTTTACATTTTTATACACAAAGAAATGCACGTTTCCTAATGCAAAGTATTTAGTTTGAAAGTCAGGTCCCAATATTAGAGAATAAATTAATTCTGCAACCATTCACCAGGTTTTAACACTTGCTTTAGCAAAGTGGCAGAAAAGGAGTCAATTCCATGGGACAGGGCCAGAAGCAGAAGTCAATGAACTGGAAATTTCTCCTTTTCTTTAAGCAAGTTTTCAATTTGTGTTAAATTATCATGGAAGCATTATTAAGAATTTCAATTCTGAATGTTAACACTAAAGATGTTTCAGGAAGAACAAACGATAAAGTTGTTTAGAATAATTTTTGATTCAAAATCTTTTCCATGGAGAAGTTCCCGTTTTCTTGTTGCTGACACTACTACATACATATTCTACATTCGAGAGCTATAGGACCTAATAAATTCCTGTACATTAACAAATAATGAACTTAAATCCCAGAAGTTAAAATTTTTAACATGCAGTAGTGATAGATCAGGTCTGCTATCCATATGCCAATGTATAATTTCATCAAGCAGTTAATAATTCAGTTTATGGCATAAAGAGTCTTGGTAAAGTTAAAAATTTAAAAATTAAAGAACCACAATGCTTCCTTAGAAAACAAGTAAAAACAACTCCATAACTTGACAGTTCCAGTATTTATACTAATTTAAAAAAAGGTTAAAACCCAGGAAGTAAAAGCTGAGACAGACATAGCCTAAAAAGCAGCTACATCTGCTCTGCCATGAGTTCTTTTGTTTTCTTATTTTACTCAGAGAGCAGCTGGCCAGAAGTCATCCAAAATAATTGTATTGCACTCTCTAGAGCTCAATTGCTGGCAAAAGTATAGGTCAAGTTATGATCATGGATTTAAGTCTGTTGTGGTGTAACAAATAAGGACACGCGGCCATATCCGCACTTGGAATATTTTACATTCTCAGCAAAGTTACCCCAATGTTTACAGAACTGTATCCACCTGCACATTGTATTTGAGTCAGCAGGGGTCTGCACACAGACAGGAAAACCCCATACAAATCTGAGTGGTGAATGAGCCCTGGATTGCAAAGATCCCAATAAACTGTATTTGAATATCCCAACAGTAGCACAGAAGCTCTCTGGGAAAATAAAACAAACCCAAACCAAAAACTTTCAGTGTGTTCTTGCAGCTGAGCTTTGAAAGAAGTTAACACAACAACTTAACACTATAGAAGAAAAATAAATGCAAAGGGTTTCTTTTTCTTTAAAGTATTCAAAGTGTTCTTTGAAGTTAAACACACGTTCAGGTTAAAACTAACCGTAAGAAGTTCAGCCGCTCCTGCACTTCCTGCACGTGGCTGTATCTGCTGCCTGGTCTCACAGTCTGAGGATCATATTCCCCATGCTCTGCAAATAGAAAGTTTTATCAGACAAGGCACTCAGGAAAGGCATGCTGACTCCACAAGCCAGGATGTGTTGGAAGACTTGGTCTTCTGAGTATAATCAAACCCGCTCAAACACCAGTAAATTTGCAGTATAAGATGTTTGAAAAGTTTTCAGCAGCTGATTTCATCCTACATAAAATGAGTATAAGCAAAGACTACTGAGGTCTATAATCAAATCAGCAATTATGTGCAGCTATATGTCTTCATTGCTCAGCAAAATGAAACTACTACAAAATAATTAAGAGTCTGCATTCTCCTTATTCAAATCAATTTTCCTAATTTCAAGTAACCAGTTTAAAGTCAGTTGTCAGTTATTAAGCAGAGAATTCAGATTATCCAGTGGGTTTTTATTTCCCTCGGGATGCTTCACTTTCATCTCAGAACATATTTTCCAAAATTTCAGTTTTCCATTTTTAGGGTCTTCTGCTCTCCAGAAGAAATAATTATTCCATTTGTTTAACACCCTTATAAGCAGCTATGCACACGACATCACTCAGATGAAGAAGTATAAGACAACTTTATCTACTGCAAGTTTCCAAATTAAAAACCCGAATGCTTGTAATATTGGCAAGCTTGAAATAGAAGAAATAATTTGAAAGTAAGGAAAGAAGTTGACCTTTTACCTGCATTTTGTCAAATCTTTGTATAATATTTCACTTAATAAACAGCTGTTTGCTTCACAGGAACACTGGGTTTGCTGTGGTTTTGTTTGGTTGGTTAATTGGGCTTTTTTAATTAGAGAGATACAATCTAGAGCTCTACCTGCAGTACCCTCACCTGTACCAGCAGTATTTCACCATGACACACGTTCATTACGACAGCTCCACTGTAAACTAATTAATTCTGTATTTATTAGCAAAGATGCACAGGCTGCCTGTAGCTAAGATGACCCAGCTGTGACAGGCTGTATCACAACAACATCAAGACTAACACTAAAAGTTATTCCAGAGCTGAAAGTCAGTATCTCCCGCTGTATCAGGGAGGGGAAAAAACCCCAACCCAACCAAACCAGACTAACAGCTGAAGTGCATCAGTGTTCCAAAATTAAGAGAAAAGTAGTTGTCATAAACACAGCTCTCTATATACAAGCAGAAAAGCTGCATTGCCTTGAAAATCAAATAAAACGAGAAACAGAAGATAAGTAATTAACTGATGCCTGGAGACTTTACATCCACTACAAATCCCTCAAAATTATAAATTATCACCCTAATGAAGTAATCATAAATTATTGAATTTATGCAATTATCGAAAGAAGAGATGTGAAAAAAGATCTGAAGAAAGAATATAAAGGCAACCAAACAAAAACTATTTCAGTATTAGAAGTGCTGTGGCTCCAGAATAAGAAAGTATCAGGGTAGATAAGCATATTGCAGAAAAATGAAATCTCGAAGTGTTGGGGGTTTTGGTGGGTTTTTTGTTTGGTTTTGTTTTGCTGAAGGGGCGGTGGTGTTCCTTTGTTTTCACTATGAGGACTATCCGAGATTTTCTTCCCTGACTGGAGTTTAATTCACAGACACAACGTCAACACTGGCAATGATGGCACAACTCAAGGACTCCAAGCCAGCCAGCTGCCCAAAGGCAGCATGGATGCACTTCAGAATTCTGAAACACAAAAAAATTCTGTCTCTCTAAATATTCTCTATATCAGAGTCTTTCTACATCTGCCAGATTCATTTTCTAATCCCACAGCAAGTCCAAGTGTGAGCCTTAAAAATTCTTTGTACAGAGCAGAGCAGAAGGATGAACAGAGGAATTACAGATCAAAAACCGGCTGGTTGAAAATTTGAGTCTAATTAGTGATAAATACACAGGGAAGATCGTATGGCACAACTTATACAAATAATTACATTTCATTATCAATTTGGATTTTTAAATTACTTCAGAAAAACAGAAGATAAAGGAGAAGTGAGTAGCAATCTTAAAATTTTCCAAAGGCTTTAGATAAATCATCAAGATGAAACTTTTGACCTCCTTCAGGAGTACAGAATGCAGTGACAGTCATCTCATCCCATGGAGGACTTTGCAGAGTTGGAGAAAAGGGTGAGTTCAGTAGAAGAGAAAATCATAAAGCAAGGAAAAAATTCATAAATATAGATTAGGCTTTGCTTAAACTTTAAAAAGGGAAACATACAATATAAGGGAATATCACAGAAAATGTTATGCATTACTGAGTGACAGGAGAATAGGAACACTGTTCTCCATCACAGAACACGACTATGGAGGCCTTCAAGGGAAACAAAAACATGGCAAATTCATAATTAATTTAAGAATATCCAAAACTACACAATAATTGCAGTGTTAATTGCCAAACAGATCTGTTTACAGCTGGATTGGATCCTCATTCACCTTCTCCAGCCAAGCTTAATTCTACAGCTTGCAGTTCTTTCTGTCCTCACACGCATAATCTTCTTTCTTCTCCTTTCATTTATTCCCTTTCATTTATGTGTTCCCCTGGCATATTTTCTCCTCCTCCACAAAAGCACGGAAGGGAAA
>WEKX01017021.1:593644-623435 GCA_013390025.1 Pitta sordida | reverse complement strand
AGAAAGTGAGAGTTGTTGTGCTAAATAAATGAATGCTACGTACCATTAAAGAAGTGCAGACATTAAAAATCCAAAAGCAGTGACTAATCCCAGTGAATTCTACTACTTGAGCTAAAAAGTGACTTGAAGTATGATTGCTGCTTTAAAGCATTAAGGAAACCTCTGAACTCTCAATGCTTGGTTAATTCTTCAGGGCAAGTAATTTAGGAGATGGATCTTCTGCTGCTCAGGTAGATACAGGGCAAACTTACGCGCTGGACATTGGCCTGTGGGAGGCTCATACCTCCATCAGCCAACAAAGAGAAAATTAAGCTGATTAATTACCTGTCCANCTGTCCACTAAAGGTCAGTATGTTGAGTAATAAAGTTGACTCCTCCCTATCCTGTAGCATTAATAAGCATCCTTGCACCTCTAAGAGTCCTTGCACTTACATATGTATTATTTCCTGTTGCAATTCTGGTTAGGCTGAACTTCCCCAAACATGTGGCATTTCTCTGTGGTCAGGGAGCTAAATTTTGCCAAAGCAATTGTATAACCAATTCATCACTTTGTGCAACTGCATGAATAACTAGCAACAATTAAAACCTCCCCCTCCAAAGAATTTCTACAATGCCAATGGCATAAAATAATTTATACTTATTTTTGCCAAGAATCAGCAGCCTTTGCTGTTCTGAAGTGAACTTTTCATTGCCAGTGCCAATCAACTGAACCACCCCAGAAGAGTGGTATGTAAATAAAGAATATAGGATTGATGTTGCACACAGAAAACTCTCTGATGTGTTTTTGAGAGACCTGTCCCAAACACCTGTTTTGACCTATTTTTGATACAAATTCCAGAAGAATGTTAGACATTAAAGTTTTAAGTCAGATAAGCTAAACTGATAGGAACAGATACGGGATTCACGCACTACAATTTCCAAACCACTTTTTATATTAAGAGTTGCCAGAAAATTAACAGGTCTGGAAAGTCATTGATTATTTCAAAATTATGTTTTCACTCAGCAGGTTTCCCAGTCACCTGGGCAGTAAATACTACCTGACTTTAAAAACTCCCTCAACAGTATCTCGTTAACAAAGGATTCCAAGGATTCTACGTCCCTTGATTAAAACTTTCAATTCCAAGTTTACTTTCCTGCCATATTCCTTTTTAAATCCTGCATAAAAATGAGACGTTATTATACACTGCAATGCAGCCTGCCTGGAAACCCAAGGAAGAGATGGTCTGGTAAAAAAAGAGGAGAGACATTCAAACCATTGAACTGTACACAGACCATACAGGAAACCTAAACTTCCACAATCAGAACAAGTTTGGTTCCTCCCACGATTGCTTCAGAGCAGAAGCCTAAACTGATGCCTTGAATGAGCTCTGCCTCAATTATTACTTAAAGGAAAGCATCTTTGTTAAGGCATTGTGTTAAAAGCATTCACCTTGAACAATCACTCGGAATAACCAGGTAGCTCGATTTGTCTGGATTTTACAGCATTAAAAAGGTTAAGGACTCTGAGACAGACTTTTCTGCTAATTAGCAGGTAACTCTGTGACCCTGCTGGATAAACCTCAAATAATCATTAACGTGAAACTGTAAAGGATTAAAACCTAATGAAAAAATTAGGAATATGTTGCAAACGAAACGAATAAAGAAAACTCCAAAAGGCAGGAATGCAGTGTTATCACAGCCCCTGGAAATGCTATCAGTTGGAAGACAATGTTGTGCAAACTGCAGCTTATTTTCCTCAACTTTCCCTCACCTGATCCTTCTTGTAAGCCGACTACAACAACATTGATCAGAATAGTTTATCTGCTTACAAGAATTAAAACAAAGCAACTGTGCAACACTGATAAGCAAACAGTATTTGTCAGGAGTTTGTAAAAATTCTGACATGAATACAAATACTGTTATGGGCAGAGAGTCTCAGATATTTCTGTAGTGAGAAAACATTTAAAATAATTTTTAAAAGCACATGCACTTTAACAAATCCACACAGAGAAGGGCTTTTCATTTTTATCTCCTTTTGAAAAGAAATATCAAATGAACCTTCCACAAAACAAGCAGGTCCTCTCCCCCTAACAAAACAAATTCCACACATTTCTAATCTATTCCATCCAGAAAAGAAAATCAGTATTTCCTCCCAGATCAAAAAGTCACCTTTGGTTTCAAGAACACAAAGTAGATGACCTGCATGAAATGACCATCAAAGGACAGGGATGAGAGGGTATGGTTGTGTATGTATGTGTTTGCATACATCCATATAGGCATGTAAAACTTATTTACACTCTAGAAGCTGATTCCATTGTTAGGCAGGGAAGTCCATGAATAACAGAAAAACAAACTCAGATTTTCCACTTGACCACTACCATAAAAATTAATAAAAGCATGTTTGAAGCAGCATTTAATTCTCTCTTACTGAACTCAAGTGTCTCAATTTTTAGAGACAATTTATACACAATAAAACAAATTCAAGAATGTCTTCCAGCACAACTTATGGTTTTACTTAAACTTTCCCAAACTCTTGTAAAAAAAATTAAATTTGTCTTGTTCCAACCCATTCAACTTTTAACAGACAAAATTTTATTTGCATTCGTTCTTACCTCAAGTTCTGTGGTGCTTCACCAAACAAACTGCAAATTTCTCTAATTTGTTTCAGTGCAGGAATGACCCACTTGTCATTTGTGCGAAGTTCTTCTATAAAACGATCTATCCACTGGATCTTCTGTGTATCCCGATCCTTAAAGAACATCAGTTCATCATCAGAGTCAAAGTCAAACATACTGCAGAACTATTCATTTGTTTCCAAGAGAGAATGAACATCTGAAGCTGAACAGACATTAGGGCACCTGAATTCTGAAGCACACAAGTACTAGTACTCAAGAGTAAACTTATAAAATATAAAGAATCAAGCACAAAATGTTCCTTAACAAGATGGAAAACGGATTAATTTTGCACTAAAATGAATTTCGACTCTGGAAGACTTTCACAGCAGTTTGGGTGTGGAAGGAGCATTTGTAGTAAGTTTGGAAAGGACCTTTGGTAGAGCCTTTCTAGTATTATACAAGACATGTAAGGAGCTACTGTGGAACACCTTCCACCTCTCAAAAGACCCCTCCAAATCAGCATAATTGAGATTGGGAAGACACAAATACAAGAGGAGTGGGGCTGTTTTTCCTTTCTCCCTATTTACTTTGGCAGAGTTCAATTCTTGAAGTGTGCTCACCCACAGTATGTCACCCACTGCAACAGGACAGGCTGTGCTTCATCCTCTGCAGTTCAAGCACAACCTGTGTTAACTAAAATATGCCCCATAACATTTTGAAAGTACCTGGATGTTGGTAGAATAATACAAATCTGTGGTAAGGAACACTTCTGCTAAATGACCAAATCCCTTGAATCTTTCATGGGGAATGGAAAGACCCAGTGAGTGATTTTACAGTAGGACATGCCAGATTCCTCACCTGTGAACAGCTGTAATCTAAGATTTTAATATGGGCACTAAGAGCCTGGTCCATGATATCAACTGGCACATCATCACTGTGAGCCAAATTCCACAAAAGATTGAGCACTTTGTGTGCCATCACCCCATCCTTGTCATCCTCAGCAAGGCGACGAATTAACTCAAGCAGTTTCTCACGCTGTTTCTTGCTTGCATTCGTCCAACTTGCCTAAGAAAATATTTTTAAAATATTATTAAAAAGTCTTCTTAATTCCACACATAACCTGCACCATTAACAAACGATGCAACAATGAAGTGATGCAGCTACATAAAGAACTCTCACATTCATTTCTTTCATTAAAAATAAATAACGTGTTAGAGCAATACATAAACCAGACACAACTGAAGAGCTCTTCTAATGTTTACAACTGAAGTGTATTCAACTTGAGGCTTTAGAAAAAAGGGAGCTCTTTGTTTAAAGATCACAGATGTGACTGTAAAAGTTAACATCACCACTGACAAGTTCACTAACAATCAAAGTAAGAGGGGACTCAGCTGTTTCTTGCAAATGCTTTTACAAAACTCCCGTCCTTATTCTTAAATAACTTATAAACACTGCTAAGATGTTAATATCACTTGTGCCTCTCAACAGGACTGAAACAAATGTCCTCTGCAATAAATTAACCATTTTCTGAGTAAGTTTGCAATTAGAACATCACCTTATATCCATCTCTCCTGGTCAGAGACAAGGTTACACACAGAATTTCTGCGCATTAAGTATCTGAACTACAGAACATAAGACCCACATTCACCAAACTACAGGACTCCCAAACTGGATGTAAGCCAAAAGACAACTATAATGCATTTGTCTTAAAACAGAAAATAAGAGTTTACAAGGCTGGCTTGCATTTCCTAGTACAGCAGATCATGTCCTGAAAGTGAAACAGTAAAACAAGCCAGAGAACCAAACCACTACTGTAAGCTGCAAATGTTAAATGCTGTAGATAAGAAGTCAGTGAGTAACTAAACTTTCAGAAACAAGCTGTTTTGTGATTTCAATCAAATCACTATACGCTTATAAACATTCAACCTTATCTTCCTGGGACTGTTGCATTGTGTTTGCCTGTCTGCTGAACAGAGAAAAATTATTACACGATAAAGAGGAAGTTGGGGGAGCAGGGAACGGAAGTCCTTGATCTCCTCAACTTAAAAAGATCAAAAGTAGCACTTGGTGAACCTGACAAAAACTACTCTAATGCCAGAAGAAAAACATCATTTGCTAAATCAATATTTATTAATTTGGAACAAATTAAAAAAGGTATTTAAAATAAATAACTTAAAACTCTCACAAGGAGTGCTCATTAACGAATGGCATTTCTAGAATCAAGTATCACAGACTGCAGCTACACATGAAGAAGTCTTTCAAGCCATGGAAACTGACCGTAGCTAAAATAAGTAGAAAGTCAGACACTGAAAAAGCCACAAATCTGCATGAAACCTCAAAACCCATTTCCTGAACGCAGCCAAAACATGCACAAATACCTTAAAACAGTCAAAGAGGTGATCAAGCTGTTCAGGAGAGAAATCCCAAGCTAATTTTGCGAGGAGATCATGTACATTTTTTACAATGGCTTCATGTTTTCCTGCCTGTGAAGAAGAAAAAAAAGAACCCACCAACATTTGTAGCAATTAATATTAAGTCAAGCAGGGAGACATCCAACATAATTTTTACAAACAAACTTTTTGAGGTGGCCAGTAAGAAGAGCTGATGCTGTGGGAGCAGCACAGCAAACTGAATACTTACCTCACTGGGAATTCACAATATTTAGATTTCCCTTGTACATGTAAATATTTAAGTGTGCTCTGTGTGTGTGTGTGGAAGTATTTAAATATAAATACTGCAGCATCACAATATTTATTTTTTTGTTGCTGTTACAAAATCAAGCTGAGACAATGAAGTCTAAAAGGGTATTTTAACTTACAAATCAGTACTTCAATTTAATGTTGTTTTGTGGGGAGGGGTATGTTGGCTTTTTGTTTTAATAAAAAAGATCTCAGAATTCACTTCTGCAATGACCTGTATTGACGTGTTTTAAGCTGCAACCAATTTTTAATATTTCCACATAGTTTCTCAGGCTGAAGTACTTCCTTTGTGGCAGTGGATTCACGGACAACTAAAGTTTTCTATTACAAACAACTTGTTGGCAGACAACATTTGAAATTCCAGCAGCTTTCAATCTTACAAATCTAAAAATCAAACAACCAAAGATGAGATGCAGAGTTTTATACTAGACAGAGTTTTAACCCAGGGTTTGGTGTACATCACAACTGTGGCATTTAGGAAGTGGAAAAAAGTTTACTTCCATTTTAACTCTGAGCACAAAGAAAATTTTCTGCACAAGCTGGAAAACCCACCCTGTACTTTACATCTGCATTCAAAACCAACAAATTTGGACTATGTGAATCAACAGCTGATTTGCTGTAGAAAATTTTCCAGTAGGCGAGGAACAAAAAATGCAAACCAAATACCTAGAATACACATTCTGATGTAATTAATCTTGTACACTATTAAAAATACATACACAAGCAGCTTTGAAATTCAATTCCTTCTAAAAGCTCGCATCAGTAATTCACTTAAAAACAAAAAACTAATAGCTTTGTTACATGCTGTGCCTTAAATTCTTCAGAGTGTGTCAAAAATTTTCTTTTAAAGAAACATGAATTTAAATATAGTCAATCCTCACTACTTTGCGGTTCCTCTCACCGCTTCACTTCATCACAGTCTGTTTCCTCCGCGATAACACAAGTCTGTTTCGTGGTGTATTCGCAACTGTGTCTGCGCCAAACTGACACTCGTGAATATGCAAATTAGCCCCGCCCACAGTGTCACCCCACTCAGTCCCGGTGTGCTCTGGTGGTGTGTTGGTGGCTGCCAGCCCCCTGCTGCCGCCCTTGCACTCAGAACCTGCGCAGGACAGCCATGCCACCAGCCCAGGGGCAAAAGTGGTGGCTGCCAGCCCCGCACCCTGACCCCCGCTTAAAAACTACAAGCCCCAGCCCCACCGCCAGCCCCAGCCCCTCAGGGGTGGGGGACACTCTCCACCGCCCTGTCCAGTGCCTCAAGGAAAGCTGGGAATGCCCACACCTCAGGCCCTGCCGGAGGGAAGCCTGTGGATTCACCAGGCTCAGGGAGGGGTCAGGAGAGATTCCTTTGGCTCCCCTGACCTGTCACAGGGTGTGGGGAGGTGCTGGGACCATCCTGCAGGGCTCTGGGACTGAAGGGGGCGGCACAGCAGGCGGGGAAAATCTGCATATTAATGAGCTTCCCATCATCATGGACGGAGGGCTTAACGGGGAGAGGGGAGACCTGCGGTACCACGAGAATTCAGGGTCGACTGTAGTAACATTCGTTTTCATGTTATGGATCACATTTTGAGAGGGAGATTTTAATTACTAAACCCACTAGATTTTGCAAAGTATTGTATCATTTTTTTCTCTTACCAGACCATTCTCTGGATAGAAATTAAAACTGAGAGCAATACAACAAATAAAAGGAGAAGTATGCACAGCTCCAATGGGGAGCAAGAAGAGTAAGAATAAGGCATGTAACAATCTTGTCTTGGGAGGTTTTTGACAGACATGGGGAAGTCCTGAAGTGGAGAAGAGGCTGAGGAATCAGTACCAGACATGAAAAGGAGATAAGGAACTTGCCAGCTTTCTGTGCAGAAACAGGGAAGTGCCTGTAAACTTCCAATTAAATACTCCAGAATAATGAGACCTCAACCTCTGCCATTTTGTGTCTTGTACAGTTGGATCTTTCCCTGCAACTCCAGAGACTGCAACTTAATGCTTGCCTTTAGAGACTTCCAGCATTATTCCTTGAATCAAACATCTACACTGTAAGCACTGGCTTTGTTAGTCATGAAAACACTTAAAATTAAAACCTAGGTTGTCTGCCAAAGGCAAAAGCAGTATGATTGTACGTATTACTTTTAATACTAAGATTTTCTGGTGCACACTCACCCCCTAAGCCCAGGCAGGAACACAACAGCTCGAGCCCAAAATCAAAACCCCATCATTGCTGTAGAGGCTGAGCTAAAATAACCTGCCTGTTATATAAAGCTACACAGTAAATCAACTCCCCGCTACTGAATTTCATGCTCCAGCTGCTCTTAGAACAGTCATTTAATAAGAACTTCTAAAAACTCATGTATGACAAGGAGTAGTGAAGTTGGTAAAAATCATTCTGTACTGGCAGATTTTGGTATCCTTAAATTTTAGTCTGTTTTAATTCCATGGCTAAAGCCAGAGTGAAATCATTTACCTGAATAAGAGTTACTTACACAAAAACACAGGTCAAAACTACAGCAAGACCTCTGCAGTAACCACCTACTTGAAAGCATAAGAAGGGAGCAGAGCAAGCTGGGTATTTAAGGGCATGGGGCATTTATTCCAACACAATTCCTATATATTCCTAATTTTTTTCCCAACAGTTAAGGTGGACTATCTCTATCTTTTAAGGGTTATACCACTTGTTCACACTTCTCTGGAAGGGCAGCAAGTTTGACTTACACTAGATTATCCACTTGTCCCATTTCCAAGCACTAGGAGCAATGTAAGTGTTTAGAAGACCATTTTTCCCAAATTGCAGAATTTTTCCCCTCTTACTAAAAGTGAGGCTCTAATATAGCTAAAATAAGCCCACGAACAGCAAACTAACCTCTCAAAGTCACTTTTTTTGCCCCACAGACATCTTGGTAATCTGGAAATATCTACAGACCACAAGCTAAAAACTATGATCACACACCTTAATTCAAGTAATCTGTGTATTGCTGTCTTACACACTGAAGTTTTCTGAAGAGGGCTTTGGGATAATGAGAAAAGACTTCACTGAGTTTCAGCCTCTGCAGTTACTTATGAGGATGCAGCTGAGGTCTAGACATTATGAAGTTAATGGAAACAGTGCCAAGTGTTTGAAATGTGCCTGAAAACACTCCAGGGACACCTGGGTAAGTCCACTTAAACCGAACTGTAACATTTTCACAACAGCATGAACACATGCTGTTGTGTCGTATCTTCAGGGATATAACACTACCCAATCCTGCTCAGGGTGTAGCTCCAGCTGGCAACTGAGCACCACACACCTCCTCACTCACCCTCCACCCCAGGATGGGGGAAGAGAACCAGGAGGGTCAAAGTGAGACGACTTGCTCAGATGAACAGGTAAATCTTTTGCTTTACTTGCACAGTTATTATATAAGCTACCAAGAAGAAATTTAACTATCCCTGCCCAAACCAGTACAGTCCCTCTGTCTTGGAAATCACATTTAGTCTTCCTACACTTGAAAGACTGGCCTGAGGGCTTTACTTGGTACAGCATTTCACTACCCATTACTTACGAATAAGGATCTAGTTACTCATGCTTGTTTCTATCATAAAATGACTTTTTATTTTATGTACTGTCAATAATTCTTAATGATTTTGTCTCTTCAGCTGCCTATTCTGTGTATTAAACTCACGCAGCCCACAGCTATGGAGACCAGCTTCACCAATCATTTAAATAAACAAGTCAATATTGCAAAACCTGTGATTTTTTCAAAAATAATCTTTACAACACAAAGGAAAGAATTCACAATTAAACAAATTCTAGAAAAGTCATTATAAGCCTTACTAACCATGCTCTGCCCTGGAAAAAATTACACAACTGTGGTAACTCAGAGATTAGTGATGCATACTCTAAACGAATTTTAAAATACTAAATTATCAGGTATGTCTTTCCTCAGCCTTGAGGGTTCCTTAACACTTCATACTTCAAAAGAATAACTTTTGCACCATGTCCTGAACTGCTCCTGTAAACTGTGCACAGCTCTCTTGCTGATCCCTTCCACTGAAGACATCTGAGAAGACAATTTGGAGACTCGGGACCCCAAGAAGGAGCATCATTTGATTTCAGCATTTTCTTCAGCTTTGTCTAACACCAAGCGAAGAAGCCCAAGTTGTCTTCTCAATACACGACACACAACAAGGCCCCTCCTGCACAGCAGCAGACAAGCAGTTGAATTATTTACCTGTGCAGCCCAAATGTTGTCAAGATCCTGCAAAGTGAGGGCCTTCTCTTTGATGACGAAACGGAGAATTTTCTCCAACTTCTCTACATATTGAGGTTGATGAAGACTATCTCTTAACACAATTGATAAAATATTGTTCTGCTGGATCCATTCCTGAATATAAAAAAAGAAGTAGTGGCATCTCAAATTACTTAGGTGCATCATAGATATTTAAACTACAAAGAAAAAATTCAACTTCAACAAGATCATTTTAAGTAATCCAATATGGTCATCACTGTGGTATTTTCTTTCTCAGGCATATTAAAATCATGAACTCAAAGCACAGAAATGTTCAAACAACTTCAGACATAAGAAGTCAATGTGAAGAACAGTTAACTCTTCTATTCACGAAACAAAATTTCTATCTTCCAATTCACAGTCACTAAATATCAAACCCAAATTGTTTAAAACACTTCCACCTTCACTGCTACACCTACAGCATATCCCATAAAAAAGACATAAGGACTGAAATACACACAGATTACAGATCCCACATCAAGTGGCCAGTAAGAGATGGAGCAGAAGAGTGTAAAAATCACTTTAACACAACTAACGTCCTCAATGATGAAAATTGTTCTTATTTTATCTTTATAAAAATTCATTTTCGTAGTTCCCTATATTTACCTTCAAGCAACAGTTTTCAAATACTAAAATATTTTCAAAGTATTAAATAAAACAAAAACCTGATATCAAGAACTTTCTGTACCAAAGAACCCAGCTTCTGAAATGTGAATAGCAGGGCAGTCACTTAGAACTCTAATGAGAAAAAGGTGAAGCACAACCCCCAAACTATATCTTTATTTAAATGACCACTAAATTTCAAGTTACTGTGGTACTAAAATGAATTACACTTCTATCTAGGTTTGTTTGGGTTTTAAAAACCACTATATAAACCTCACTCTATTCCAGGGTCCATTTTTGAGGCACGCTTTTAGTGGTATTGAAAAATAATTTGCAACAGCAGCTTTGACACACAAACAGCACAACAGAAGTGTTACAATTAAAGTGACTTATCACCATCATGTGATACCTGCTGTTTCTAACGCTAGACATAAGCAGTGTGTGCTGGATCCACAATATCTTCTACAATTAAAGAAACAAGGGGAAATAAAATCTATTTAATGAATTTCAGAGACAAAGAGAACTTACTGCCATTCTTTCAGCTGTGAGCCACTCTTCCTCTTCAGGATTACCATGTCGATGAGTGTAATATGACACACTGGATATTACCTTGTTAACTTCATTTAGTGCATTCATTTTACCATTGAAAGAGGAAATTTGTAACAACCTGTGAGAGAAATTCAATGTAAGATGTGTGGAAAAAAATGTCAGCAGTGGCATGTCGTATCAGAAGTAGCATCTTACCTAAGTATCATTTTTAACCTAAATATTTCTAAATTTTTTACAGTTTCTTCTTGTCCCGGAACTCTTGAGGCTAAGTTCTTTAGAGATTTGATTATCATTGATAAAGCATCATTTTTGGCTTCATTCTTTGCTTCCTTTTTCAGTTCATCATCTGTTAAATTTTCTAAAAACTGTGGAACCATTTCTATAATTGGAAGGAAATATTTCTTCACTGTATGTAACGTTAGAAATTCGAAACATTGTCCAAATGGCCTAAAAAAGAAAGAAAAAGAGGAAAGTGTCACAATCAGTAGCTGTGTAATGCTATGATAGTGAGGTGAAATTAATTCAGGAAACTCTTGTCTACTTAGAAGCACATGAAATGGTGAAGGTAAACACAACCAGATGAGAGATGGAGTGAGGGAAAGAGCGTGAGGAAAAGCCTTAAGCTTTCTGCTAACAGTGTATTTTATACTGAGTCATACTTCTACAAATATGTAAATCATTACTTTAAAAAACTTACTTGATGAGAGCTGCGATGATCTGAACATTCAATGCTGACCCACTCATGAAGCGATCATGCAAGATCTGAAATCCATTTAATGTGCCAAACTTGTTGATAAGATCTACGAGCCAACCCTGCAATGTAACAAACAGTCATTTTCTGGCATTTACAAACTACCATCTAGAAACACTTTCAAGTACCTCGTCATAACAAAATTGGCTTTAAAAAGGTCTTTATAGAACAGTTTACATAATCAGTTTTAAGGAAATGCTCAGAAATAGGCAACAAGATCTTTTCTGTTATGTCTAAGAACAGATGCTGTGTATTAGCTATTCAAAGTAACTTATCAAATACGTAGGAATAAAATTGACTGTGCTTTAGGATCAGCCTTGACCCTAAGTTATTACAGGAAGCATCACAATTCTGGTATTTTCTCTTGACACTGGGTGTGTGATAATGATACATGTAAAAACATTTAGAATGCAAAACAACGTTCTTCTAAATGCAACTAGCAATGCAAGGAAGTCCAAGGACATTGGAATTCTTTATCTTTGGTTCTTACAACACCTAACAGTTCTACTAAAAAGAAAAACAAGAAAGGATAAAAAGGAAGAAAGCAAAAAAAACCACATTCAATTAACTCCTGAAGTCATACCAATGCCATTTGGAGCTCAATTCTGAAAAAATTCATACCCAAGAATCAGAACACATTACTAACCTGCACTGCCAATTAAAAAAACCAGTCAAACAAAAACACTAAGGAACCACAACTACATAAACAAACAACAATCTTCCCACCAACCAAACAAAAAAGAACAAACCCCAAAGCTTCAACTCCCTGTCCCTCCCCAAGAACCAAACTAAGCCCATCCAAACACACTCTGACACCGGCATCCCATGTCCAATTAAAAAAACATTTCTCCCATCACCTGAAACTATTGGAAGAGAGAGGGAAAATTCCTACTTTATCACATAATCCCATCCTCAAAATGTGTCACCTACAAAATCATGCGAGAAGGTAAATCCATCAACTGGCAAACCCAAGCAAGCCAATTAACACAGTAGGAATGGCAATGCAACAGAGTTGTGCCAGCTTCCCACAGAAACACAGTTTGACTGTGGACCAAAGATGGGAAGAGTTGGAAGGGGAAACGCACGTTAAATCACTATCAGGAGCCAAATACAGCAGAACATTTAATGATACACGGAATGAAGAGGACGTTTTTAGTCCTCTAAAAACACTTCTCTATGGCTACTGGTAATAGCACAAATTAAATTTAAATTAAAAACATAGGCCTGAAAAGGTTCTCATACCTTTGGTGACCGTGGGTCAGGAGGACGGGCATAAAGTTCATCTTCAGCGAGCTGGA
Source organism: Pitta sordida (assembly GCA_013390025.1). Classification (NCBI taxonomy): domain Eukaryota; kingdom Metazoa; phylum Chordata; class Aves; order Passeriformes; family Pittidae; genus Pitta; species Pitta sordida. Next base: position 610,679 of record WEKX01017021.1, on the reverse strand, counting down.
CTCCTGCAGGAACTGTTTCTGAGGGACGAGTACCATTGTAGAGATGGAATTTGCAGTGAGGATTTAAGGCCATGGCAAGAAGTTCAAGAAGGGGAAACCAATCCTGGGACAGCTTGGCCACACAGAGTTCCACTAGTCGATGGGTGTTGTTAATAATACATCTCTGTTAAAAAAAAAAGCCACAACTAAGAACATGGCAGGTGACTGTACAGGGAATATGAACTATAAACTCTGAACCATCTGATGCAATTCTGCATGTGAGGTACAGAGTTTTACAACATTGTATTTTAATTTTTACTTCCTCCAACAAAGGCTTTAAACAAACTTGAAACTCTTTTTCAGACAGAAATTACATTTAGGAAAAAGATACAAATGGTTTTGGATGAGACATTCATGAATCATGACTGTACTATTAACTTTTCCCTCTTTCTCTCATTTTTCTCATAGATTTTAAATTTGCCTAAGAAGATTTTTACAGCTTGTCATTTAGCAGGTGTCCTGCTGCCCAACAGGTAATTTTTACATTCAAGGAGCTGCTACAAGCATTCAGGAGTCAGCAGGTTGCTAAATGCTTTACGTTCTGGCATGCACACAAAAACAAGCAGGACACTAGACATCTGGCCAAAGACAGCCTGCCTTAACAAGAGTTGCACTACTCAACACACATGGTTCTGTCCCTCCCCATATCATGTCTCATGTTTTATTTCCTTCCAGAAACAATGGAGGCAATAAAGTGAAACAATGGCAGAAGGATGACTCCCCCCCGTCCTCCCAGATCCCTGCACACAAGAGTTTTCCTACAGTTCACTGCTGAGTTTCAAAAATGAAATTCAGACTTTCCAGTCACCTCTTAACCACAATCTCCTTCCCTATTTAAATCACCAAGCTTTTCAGAAACACAACTTTGAAAACTCACATGAATCTCAAACTTCCAGCCACTCACTGCCTCGTCTGTAAGGATTTTTGTGAAGGATATTGTTAACCCATCTCGAAAAAATCGCTGGCATGCTTCACTTTTGACATCAAGGCCTATTTTAGAAAACAAAAGGAAAACAACAATTAAAACGTGGCATTTCAGTAGTTCTTACAGGTACTTTTTAAATGTTGAAAGCAGGGATTTGATGTGCTGATGTTGGTTTCTTCACAGTAGCTCGTCTGGGGCTGTGTTTTGGATTTGTGCTGGAAAGAGTGTTTGATAACATCGGGATGGTTTTGTTACTGCTGAGCAGCCCTTACACAGAGCCAAGGCTTTTCCTGCCTCTCACACCCCTGCCAGCAAGGAGGCTGGGGGTGCACAAGGATTTCTGGGGACACAGTCAGGACAGCTGAGCTCAGTGACCACGGGGACATCCCAGACTATAATGTCATGCTCAGCATATAGAGCTGGGGGAAGAACAAAGGAGGGACACTTGGAATGATGGCAGTTGTCATCCCAAGTCACCGTTACACGTGATGGATCCCGGCTCTCTCAGGGATGGCTGAACACCTGCCTCCCCACAGCAAATGGGGAATGAATTCCTCGTTTTGCTTTGCTGGTGTGCACAGCTTCTGCTTTACCTGGTAAAGTGTCTTTATCTCAACCCACGACTTATCTCACATTTGGACTTCAAATTAAGCTTTTAAAAATTCCTGGATGAACACAAACTTCCATAAGCTTGAATGGACAAAAAACTTGATGGCGTAAGTTCAAGTAAAGCCACCTCAAAAAACCGCACTCCTTTACATAAATTATAAATTATTTCTAAAAACACATGAAGGGGGTTGGATTTTTCCTCACATTTGCAACACGCAGATATACTAGCAAGAGTAAAAGTAAGTACAATTTATATCTTCCATTCCTCTTCATATTATCACTTATTTACTTTTAACAATGAAACTCAGTGAGTGAAGAGGGGTAAAAATAATGATTTCAAGGAAATTCATAAGATACAGTTTCACTAAGGAACTCACAGGTGGTCCCACAGAAATGCAGCTGAATATCTGGAGAAAGATGGAGATGGTTTTTAGTGGATGCTGGGAACAACTCCCATTACTGAGCTGTAATGCTCATGTTTTTTATTTTTTTAGCACCATGTCCTCTCTTTCCCGCTCTGTAAGCCTTTATAATTCATCAACAACACAGGTCTGGGATCAAGTTCCAAGGTTCATACTGCATAGTGAAACCTCATTTCAGTTTAAGTAAGTTACAAATTCCAAAAATTGCCTTGCATCTTGCTTGAGGGTGTCATTGGAAAGTTTTGGCAGCATGGTAAGAACTAAGTGTAAACATCAGGAGCAATAAAATCTTTTTGAAAGAGAAGAGTGGAGAATATTCTTCCCTATAAAAAATCAAAACCCTAAACCAAACCTTTTTTTTTTACTTCTAAGTTTAAAGCATCCAACTATGATATTTATTTCTGGAGCGTATCTCATTACTGAAAACACTCCATAAATATTCCAGAATTATTGTGACGATAAATATCAGTCTTGCTAATAAATGTGATTTTCAAATAGTTTTTCTTCTATTAACAAGTAACTCCAGACTATCCTTCGATAGTCTCATGGCTTGTTTAACAAAGAATAATACATTGATGCCTAGAAATAAAAAGAGAATTTTCCATAAATAAATCCATCTGCCAAGAATAATGGGAGTCACAGTCTAGACAGGATTCATACTGCTCTGTTGAATTTGCTCCTTGCACTTGAAGGTGGTAATAAGGGCATTTAATTCTCAGGAATACTTTCAATTAGTTATGTCCCTTTCAACTTTATTTCCTGAAAAACTTTAAAGAGGATGTAAATATCACTCTTATTTTACAGGCAAGGTCACAAAGAGAGGAACCAAACCTGAGTCACTCCAGAAGGCTGATGGCCACTGGCCGTGTTAGGGACAGAAGTTATTCAAGAACCATCCCAGAGTCACAGAATTTATATACTGGAAAAGACCACAGAGACCACAGAGTCCAATCTGTAATTACCACTACAAAATGGTGTTTCACAAAGAAAAGTACTGGGCTCTTTCTAGGTCTTGTTGCTTCACAATCTAAATGACAGAGACTGAAAACTACAGAGTTTATGTAATTCCACAGCTGGTCATTTTTCTGTTTTGCCTTTTTGAATCCAAACTCCTCAGAATATGAACAATTCCCACAGACAGGTAGCAAGGTGTCTAATTTTAGATCTTACCGAGGTAACAGAACACATTTTCAAACTATTAGGAAATGTATACAACAGACTCATTTATATTATGTACTCCTCTATATATACACTGCTCTGAAACTGTCTGCCAAGTTCTGAGCTACCAAAATAGTGTCAGTTACACCCTATCATATTTCTTGAGAACTGGAAGTGATTTAAAAAAGAACCATCTTAGACATCATGTAACTTCAAGTAACAAAGAAAAAATGAAAAATCTAGGGTGTAACTGTAAAGATAACACGGTTAAACAACTACTTTAACAGCTTTCCATGTTTTCTCCTTCTCCCATAATCCTTGCATACATACACACATAGGAATTCAGCTAGAGGGCAAGAGGAAACAATTAAATAGCAACACAGAAGTACTTCCTAGAATTGGATACCAATGACTTAATAACAGTCAAAGTGCGTAAAGCACACAAATACATTTCCACTGCTTTGCACAACTTCAAGAGGAAATATAAGCTTTTTGTTTGGAACTTTCAACTAAGCCTGATGCTTTGGGAAGTAAGTTAATGTCAGGAGTAGCTACAAACCTCATTCTGCTCTCACTGCTTCACTGCATCGACAGTTTCTTGGTTTTGGTTTCTGTTCTTCTAAAGATGACTTAACAGCTGGCAGAACATACATCTCTCTCACGAATCACAGAAAATTTCTTTTCACTGCACTGTTCAACACCCCAGACACAGAGGTGGCTGCATTCTTTCAATAAGCTGGCGTTTCTTCTGCTTCTGAACAGATGTGATCACTTGAATATTCTACACTTGCCTCAGGATTCCTGCCAGACCCAGCTACACATAAAGCCATCAATCACGAGCACGACTGCGGCTGATAAATCATTATTGGCAACAATGTCGTTATCCTATGAATCACAAAGATGCAGCACCCTCACTTCTGTTTCTCCACAAAGTGCTCCAAAGCAAGCAAGACTTGACAATCAAAATAGCCCAGAATATAATGACCACAATCAGCTTTTCAGCCTTAAAACTGTTTAAGAATAACTTTTATTAACGTGGAAATGAAGTCATCCTGGGCCAGCTGCTATGTAAAAGTAAGAACAGACACTTTGTATGACACAGTATTTGAAACACAACTAGATGGTAAGTGCAGAGAACATAAAAAATTCTTCTGATCTGACTTGCAGTATTACTCAAGCACTGGGGTAACAAATCATAACTAGAATAGGAGACCGAGGCCACTTCCCAGGAGAACAGAACTTACCAGTGCACATGAAGAACTTGTCAATCTGATAAGTACAACATACAAAAACACAGTCCTGATACAGAGCCCTCCTACTTCCAAGTCAGACACAGCAAGCCGTGGCAGATCATCAGTCTCAGTCATCCTGTTTAAAATTCTAACTCTTCTCTAATAGTCTCAAAAAGCATGTGCGTGCCAAATTTGAACAGAAATTTACAGCAAGACATTTGAAAGCTGGACTAGTAGCTTATTTAAAAAAAAAAAAAATTAGAATTCTTTGAGTTTTAGTATCTGTCAGAAAGACCTAAACCCATCAGGTCTGATATCAAAGTGAATAAAGAAAACAGGTATGACAGGAATGACAGGAGCATATTCAACTTTCCTACTCATCCTAAGGCACCCAATTTCTAACTACATTAACGGCTTCTTAAAATTTCCAATCTGTGCAGGTTTTGCAGAGCACTCTGACACAATCTTCAGGACCGGGGTTGTAACAGAAAAACAGAAATTATCAAGAATTTTTAGGCCTCCACCAGAGATTCAAAAGATCAAGAAAAGACTTTACACACTGGTCCAGCAACCATTAATCATTTTTTCAGCTCACCTTTTTTACTTAGGTCAATAGCAGCTTCTAGAAGAACTTCTAATTCCCCCTTCGGCAATACAGGAACAACCCATCGAGGCCTATATTCAGAAACAAAATAAACCCAATTTCAATTGTGCTTTTGAAAAACCACAAATCCTTAATCCTTTTGTAAAGCTTTTAATATAGGCTAAGTATATACATTTTTAAAGGCCCTGATTAGCACACCACTAAAAAAACCCAAACCAACTCAAATAAAAACCCATTCTACCTTGAGGTTATTTCTTTTTACAACTTTAATTCAATAAAAAAATTACTTCAGGAAATCCGACGAAAGGAGGATACAAAAATCCTGATTCCACGATCAAGATATTAGCAAAATTAACCCACACCCTCTGAAGAAAGTGTTGAAAATACCTGTTGATCATGTCATCCAACTTTGCCAGGTCTGTGTGTGGAAATGCAGGCTCCTCATCTTCAAGCTGGGGTGGAGCATCAGCTTGGCCCTGCTCATCAGGCGGGGTAGCTGGGGAGTTCTCATTGGAAGAATCAGGCGAAGAAGTCTAAAATTATATGGAAAAATACTTTAAATACTGTCTGCACTTGTTCTGGTGTTTTTCCTTCATACTGTGTTTCAAGGAATCATTTAAAGTCCGTATCAACATAGAATCATTTGCTGTCAGACTTATTAAGAGAAAATAGAGCATAAAATGTGCTATAGGCTTTCTACCTCAACAGCTTAAAACTCAAGCTCCATTCCCAGGGAGTAAAGCCTGTGAGGGGGGGGTTGTACCAGATTCCTACTTTCAGCAAATCACCTATTTGGAAGGTAAAATAGATACATTGAAGCTCCAGTTCTCACAAACCTTCAGTAGAAAAGGTGACTATTTTAGGCAGAAAGATAACCTTCAGCAACACCACAGAAAAAACTAACCATGAAATCATATTCTTAAGAACTTTGCTAAAAATTAATGATTCACTACTGTAACTGATCTTCAAGAACGTATTAAATCCATTTTGAAGGGCCATGCAGAACACAAAGCACTTTGCAGGTGTCGTTTATTCATACACAGAAATTGTAAGAATTGACAATAATAAAGGTTCAAATCAGAACAGCAAGATTTAGGAGGCCAAAACTTCTGCAGCAACTCCCAGGGGTTGTACTGTGTCTAGCTGGCAGGGAGTGTGTTTTCTTTACAGCACCTTGCAGGGTGCTGGCTTGTGGATTTGTGACCAAAACAGCACTGAAAGCGCACCAGTGTTTTGTCTGTCGGTGAACAGTGCTGGCACAGATTCAAGGCCTTGTTTCTCCTTTTTAACTCCTGTCAAAACTCAGACATACACAGGAGATACACGAGGTGGAAGCAGGGAAAGGCCACCTCGGCTGAATATAGGGATGCTGTCAGAGAATGCAGAAATGCAACCCATTCGGAATTAAATCTGGCCAAGGATGTCAAAGAAGGGCACCTTCTTTGCCTCAGTTTTCACTGCCAAGGCCAGTGCTCGGGAATCCCTGAGTCAGGAGATGAGGGGGGAGGAGGGCTGGAGGAAGGCAGACATTCCCTTGGTTGAGAAGATTGGGTTAGAGATCCTTCAATTAAATTGCACATCCACAGATCCGTGAGCCCTGACGGAATAAACCCACAAGGGCTGAGAGAACAGGCAAACACACAATAGCGAGGCCCTTTATGACCATCTTTGAAAGGTCATGGAAATCAGGAGAGGTGCCTGAGGACTAAGCAAATGTCAACCTGGTCTTCAAAAACGGGAAGGATTACTGAAGGAACTATTGGCCAGTCGGCCTCACTTCAATCCCTGAAAGGTGATGGAATAGCTCATTCCGAAGGCCATCTCTGTCAAAATTGATGACAAGAAGGTGATCAGTAGTCAGCATGGATTCACTGAAGGTAAATCAAACTTGACCAACCTGATTGCCTTCCATGATGAAACACCCCCCTGGATGGATGAGGGGACGGCTGTGGATATTGTCTACTTTGATTTCTGCAAGACAGACACTCTCTCTCACAGCATCATCATGGGCAAACTGGGGAAGTGTGGATGGGGTGAGTGGACAGTGAGATGGATTGAGAAGTGGCTGGACAGAAGATCCCACAGGGTCATTCAGTGGCACAGGGTGTAGTTGGAGTCCTTCACCAGTGGTGTCCCCCAGGTTTAAACACTGGGCCCAGGACTGTTGAAGTTACTCATCAGTGACTTGGATGCAGGGGCAGATGCCTCCTGTTCACTGACAACAAAGCTGGGAGGAGGGGCTGATGCCCCAGAGCTGTGCAGCTCTTCAGAAAGGCCTTGACAGACTGGAGAGATGGCCAGAGAAAACCACCTGAAATTCAGCAAAGGCAGGTCCAGGGTCCTGTATCTGGGGAGAAACAACCCCAGGCACCAGGACAGACTGGGGGCCAACCTGCTGGGAAGTGGCTCTGCAAAGAAGGACCTGGGGGTCTCGGTGGGCAACAAGCTGTCCCTGAGCCAGCAGTGTGTCCTGGGGGCCAAGAGGGCCAATGGGATCCTGAGGTGCATTAGGAAGAGCATTGCCAGCAGGGCAAGGGAGCTGATCCTGCCCCTCTAGCCAGCCCTGGTGAGGATCATCTGGAGTGCTGTGTCAGTTCTGGGCTCCTCAGGACAAGAAAGACATGGAGACGCTGGAGCAGGTCCAGTGGAGGGTGACAAAGATGTTTAAGGAACTGAAGCACCTCACTAATGAGGAAACACCGAGGCAGAGGGGGCTGTTCAGCCTCAAGAAGAGACAACAGAGGGAACCTTGAAAATGTGTATAAATATCTAAAGGGGGGTGCCAAGAGGTTGGACCAGGCTCTTCCCAGTGGTGCCAAGCAAAAAGTGAAGAGGCAACAGGCAGAAACTGAAACACAGGCAGTTCCACCTGAATACCAGAAGAACTTCTTTACCCTGTGGGTGGCCAAACACTGCAACTGGTTGTCCAGAGAGGTTGAGGAGTCTCCTGCATGGGAGATACTCAAAAGCTGTAATTCACAAGCTCGAGTAACATGGTCAAGGAGACCTTGCTTGAGCAGGGAGGTTGGATTAGATGACCACCAGTGGTCCCTTACAACCTTAACCACCACTCTGCCCCCAGACCAAGAGGCTGGGAGGGGACACAGCCAGGAGAGCTGACCTGAACTGACCAAAGAGATACTCCACACCACATGGTAAGTGCCATGTTTGGCAATAAAATGGACACTAGTTTTTGCCAAGGTAGCTGTTGCTTGGGAACAAGGCTGGGTATCCATCAGCTGATGGTCAGTGACAGCACTGGCATTAGTTCCTACCCCTTCATTTATTAAACTGCCCTTATCTCAGCCCATACAATTTCTTCTTCCTTCAGATTCTCACCCATCCCACTGAGGCAGAGGGAGTGAGCGACAGGGTGGAGACTTCCTTGGCAGTCAGGGACAGCCCACCACACACATTCCAAAGTACAATTTATTCTCAGGAAGGAGCCATCATTAAACCTTAGGGTACTAAATGTAATTTTCACACTGAATTAAATGACAAAGTGTGGCTCTCCTTCTAAATGCTTTTGGCTGCACTGTTTAAAAGCATTTTTCTGTTATTTTTTTACCCAAAGAAAAAGAATCACCACAGTACAATGTAGTGTATGAAAGCTTTTGCTTGTCTTTTGAAAGCAAGATAACCTGTTCAATGGAAGCATGTGAAGCTGTTCAGGAAGTCTTGTACAATCCACTGAGACCTGGATGCAGCTGCTCTGCAGGAGTTGATACCTGGATGTCAGTTGTTGTATCCAAAAACTGCTTTTACAGAACTGAGCAGAAACTGAACTCACAGAGAGTAGTTTTGCCAATCTGTGGTGGATAAGTCACAATGCAGTGCTGAGGAAGCTTCTGGTATCATTATAAGAAGGTTTATTATCCAAGATATATATGCTTGAACGAATTATGCCACTGCCTGAAAAGGGGGCATTTCTTGCAATGCAATGTCTACTTTGCCAACAGCACTGCCTTCATTCCTCAAAATACTGTTGTACTTCCAGACACACACACAAAAATATCTAACTTCAATAAACACCTGCAGGAATACACAGATTCAAATAATTCAGAAACACTATTCCCAAAGAACAAAATGCTTTATTTTTAGACAACTTGATAGTTAATACCATACCTGATTCTGCTGGAGGGGAGGCTGGGACTGTCCATCAGGAGCCTGGCCCTGGCTATCATTCCCTCCTACCGGAGAGCCACGAGTCGTGGCTGTCATACTCGACACAGGGCAGATCTTTGCAATTTTGTCTGCTTATGTAGTTGATGTGAGAGAAGAAATTATAGTCCACTTAGTAAAGCTGAAGTACCAGCATATGCTTGCCTTAAAAAGCTCCAACTCAAGAACATGACATCTTGCAGAGACCATTGCATAACCTGGGAGAGGAAGAAAAAAGACATTACCCTGTATTAACACATGCATATAAATGTACCCCACACCTGGAAAAGACACACTGCTATAGAGGATCTTTTACTAGAGACTTAGCATTTCTTTTTATTGAGTACAACTGACAAAGACACAATTGAAATATTTAACATGATTTTAATGTTATATGTAAAAATTACTCTTATAATCATGCCTTTACATCACTGAGAACCTGATGCACATCCAAAATGCAGCTTTTCACTCTGCCTCTGTTGCGCCTGAATTGTTACAGTTGATTCTCAACCTGAATTCATGGTGCTGCTCAAAGGCTATGTAGAAATGACCTCATTAAGAGCCTAAAAAGTCAATTTGTCATCTTTTCCACTACTCCTCTCCCGACACTGTCTAACTGCCAATGCCAGAGGGAGTCAGACACTGAGACCAACAGAGCCCCTGAAGCCAAACTTCTATTAGCACATCAGTATTTGCCATGGGAATTTGACCTGTATTCCCTTTCTCCAGCACCTGCCCACAAAATCCTGGGTCCATTGGCCTTTCAGCCACACTGCAAAGATTACGACATCCCCACCAAGTACTTCAGATGAAGAAAATCATGACATCAGATTTGCTGAACTTGTAAACATGACATACCAACAGTCCAACACTCACTATGTGTCTCGACTTGCGTTATATACAGATGAAAAGTGTTGCATAAAGTTATGAGAGCAATTCCACTGTACACCACAGGGCATTGTGTAATTCATGGAAGATGAAATGCAATTTCCCAGAGCAACTCAGACTTCAAGCACCACATAATTTGCAAGGTATTATATATACAATAAAACTGACTAAATACACTATACTTCCCCTGCCCAGTCTCCAATATTAACAGCACCAACAAATTTAGAAATCCCTAATAAGGTCACTAAAATCATGTTCACTTTTGAATTCAATTGTATTCTTTGAAAACACTGAATTGCAATCCACCTCTAACCTTCAGAATCCATGTTCACAGGGCTTAGCAAGCCTACTAAGAGCAGAACAAATTCATTACAGCTCAGAATTCTGCTTAGGAAAAAACTGATTCTTAAAATCATTTTTTTACAATTAATGTATTGGGCATTTAATTGGTATTTTTCAAAAAACGCCCTCTTGAGTATTTAATTGTTTTCTACTGATGTTTAGGAAGATCACAAGGTAGAAAGTACTAGGAGGTTTCCTATCACATACACTCTATACGTATAGACAGACTCTGCAGTCTACTGCAGCTCAATGCAGTCAGTTCCCCTGCACTACCTGATGAAGGCTTCGAGGTACTTGCATAAACCAGCAACATCCAACTGCTGCCAACTTACACTGCACTCTCCAACAGCCCTAAGCTGTGGAAAAGTTGGTGCAAGGCCAACTACCACCAATACACCCTTCTTTAAACACCACCACCCTTCCTTAACAGGTCTGGTTCACAATACAACCATGTAACATTTGTGCTGGCACAAGGAGTGAGGTAGCAAAGAGGCAGGAAAAGGGCAAAATGGCTCATTTTAGCAGCAATCCTGATCCAGGTTGGCTTAAACCACTGGCAGCTGCGGTTCCACAAACGCTTACATCAAGGGCAGCTGCTCCATCCCACCCCTTCCTCATTCCAAGGCTTTGGGCTAAATTACCATGAAGTGAGCTGGCTCAGAGAACTAAAGACAACAATAACAACCCCCCACCAGATTTAGGTAGATTATTTTCGGTTTCTTTAATTAACTGAAAGGGTGCACTGCAAGGCCAGAGAGAACACATCCCAGTGCCAGCCACAGAGCCAGGACAGACTGCAGCTCTCCTGTCACACTGACTGACACTGGAGTGGTTCTACCATCAGATCTTGTCTCTCTGTTTGGTGAAGGGTGTGGGGAAAGCATCCTTACAAATCCCATTCTGGTCAAGAATTCAAATTCAACTAGGAAATACAAGAAAGCTACTACTGAAACATCCAATTTACTCAAAATCTTGCAAATTCATAGGACGATAATTTTGCAGATACTAGGAAATTCAAACCACTCACATAAAGGACTAACCTTTCTTTTCTTCCTCTTAGTTAGTGATTGTTTGCTTAAGATTCTAACCATGATTCTCCATGTACATTACTTAAATTACATTCCCCAAAAAGAGCATTTCAGGGCCTCCACAGAATTTCCCTTGGCTTGGCCACATGCGCAACCCAAGGTTGGCTTAAGTGAGTTCATCACTTCTCGACCCTCCACATTGGTGTGGTCCTCAGAGATACAAAAGTAACTTCCAGCCATCCCCCAGATAACTAAAAAACCCCAACACTCCATCTCCAACAGACCATCTGGTTGATTGTTGTAGTATCCGTGCGGTTTAAACTGCAAGGCTCTCTTTACTCAGGTATGTTCCTTCTAATTCACAGTGTACAAACATGCTTTTGTCAGTGTAATCATAATCCAATATATGCATTTTAAACAGGATGAGAAGGCAGCAGTTCACCAGTTCTCTTTTCAGCCACTCATTTAACCATTTATGTTTCAGAGAAAGCAAACTGCACGCTCACAGAGAACACACGACTGCTTTCATCTCTCTAGCACTAATTAACTAATTAACCATGAAACTTGGATTCCCATCACTTCTTTAATGCAGACAATTCAATTTCAATTTTTTAGAGTTACAGTGCACCAAGGCACAGTTTGGCTCATCTTAAGAACAGCCTTTACATCTATTCATAATTAATTTTATAATTTATAAAGAAATGCAAACTGATGCAGGGACATCCTGGTTTTAAGTTCACAGACAGCCCAACAGAAACAATTCAAACTGCCTGTATCCAGCTGAATTCTGGTGAATAATCCATATTAGTGTTTATATACATCCCACTTCCACTGTATTACTGCTTTTGGATTCAGCACACAAAGCCAGGTTAAAAAAATGATCACGTTTACCTAAACCTTTGAATGAACACTCTGACACAGGGTCAAAAGTAACTAAAACACCCCAATACACACAGCCTTTCTGCTATATTGTAAACTCAGAAAAATGCAAATGTAAAGTGACAGATGACAGAGGCAGACCTCAAAATATCCTTTATTAGTCGTGAGCATTACTCAAGCCCTATCCAGGGTCACAGACCTGTTTTTCCTTTATTTGAAGTATTCTGGTTAGATACAAGTGAGGACATATGCCCCAAAATCTACTTTGCCATGTGGAAACAGTGAGTGCCAGAATACAAGTCTGCTCAACATGTAACAACAGAGCTTTCCAACAACCATACAACTATTTATTTATAGAATGAGGTGCCTGCCTAAATGGGACCTCACTGATGGGCTTTTTGTCCTCACGAGTGCTGGACTGCAAAGAGGCTCCACAGCAGCAACACAGCTTTAGGTTGGAGGGTATCACTGATTGGTTTCATACAGGATTCTTGAAACTGTCTTCCTAAATTCTTACCAAGTACTGACTGATCACAATGTGATCACATGTGATTCTAGTCTAAAACTCTATAGACTTGGGATTCTAAACTTCTACCCTATTCTTAGTCCAACCAGAACATCTTCTCATCTGGAAACACCTCCCCCAAACCTCTAACACTGACCTAATTCAGTAGTTACAATCTATACACACTCCCACACATTCGCCATTTCCTTTCTTCTCTCTGCTTTGTATCTTTCAGGATGGAGGAAATTATATATATCATCAGAACAGAGAACAGGTGGTCCCAGCAATTCATTCATTAACACTTACATGCACTAAAATTGAAATGCATTCAACGATTAATGAAAAACTTTTCATTAAGCGACTATTCAGTAGAGCAAGAACTGTCTAATTTCTATGTTTTTAAAATACCTGATAAGCAGCAATCAGAAAATGTTATCTCAAATAGAATATATTACAAAGAAAATTAATTGGGAATCCTTCTTCTGGTAACCAAGTGAGTGCACATAAGACTTAATCAACTGCATCAGGTTCCAACACATGATTTCAAAGCAACAAATGTCTCAAGTTAGAGTAGAAGACAGATTTTGAGTAACTGCAATTGTTATGAACTAAAACCATTCTCACTGAAAACTAGGCTACCTCAGTAACCTTTTTCTCATACACCTGATATTAGGACATTTAGCAGCAGAAGCTTCCAGAACTTTGAGAACATCCATGCAAACATATAATTTTATTTGCCCACAAACTCATGCAACAAAAATAAAGCAAAATTTTCCTGAAACACTTCGGTTCCTTCAGGATTTTTTTTCTTTTTAACTTCAAAGCTTAGTATTGAGACTAAGCCAAGCTAAGATACAGGAATTTAACAGTATCCAACTTCGTACAAGTTGCTCCTACACCCAGCACTCACATGAATTTAAGCAAGCAGTAAAAGCACAGAAAGCAAACTTCCAAAATTGAAGCCCAAGAAAATCCAATCAAAAACTGTATTCAAGCCAAGGCTGACAACAGCATTTGGCTCTGCATGTCAAGGCAACAAAATTGATATATTCACAACGTCTTAACTTCTTGTTTCATAGTGTCACAGAATGGGTTGGGCTGGAAGGGACCTCAAACATCATCTGGTTCCAGTCCCCTGCCACGAGCAGGGACACCTTTGATCCAACCTGGCCTTGGCCACTTCCAGCAAGGAGCAGCTACAGCTGCCCTGAGTAACCAGCTCCAGGGCTTCATCATCCTCATACTAAAGATTCTGCTCCTAATATCTGACCTAAACCTACTCTCCCTCATCTTAAGTCTGCGAACCCCTGTCCTGTCACTACATGACATTGGCAGAAGTCCCTCTCCAGCTCTCTGGGAGCTTCCCTCCAGATACTGGAAGGGGCTCTGAGGTCTTCCCACAGCCTTCTCTGCCCCAGCCCCAACCCTCAGCATGTCTCTTGAGGAGAAGAGCTTTCCCATGAAATGATTTCCCCAAAAACTTAATGAATAAAAGAGGACATTCTTTACATCACTCAAAGGAGTGTCTTACTTCCAGGCAATAATCAGTGAAGGCCAGGCACTGAAAGGGAACTGGAGAGCAGCAAGTGTCTTTTTCAAAAAAAAAACCATTCACCTGCCAATAATTCTTGAGGGATTTATCAGTCAGATAATGCACCACCAGTCATGTAAAAGTACATGAAGCTTTTTCATAGATAATGTAACAAGAGGACAGGTCTTTGCATCACACAGTTCTGGCTGTGAAACAGAAAAAGCCAATTTCAGTTCCTGTTCTGAAGGAGAAGTATTCTGCTCATGTGACAGTAAACACAGAGTAATGCCAAGGACACAGCACCAAGTCAATGCCTCCCATGAAAACCCAGCAAATGTTAAGAGAATTAACGAGTTCCCTGCAGGAAGCTGTGGCTTTTCCACAGGTATGTGTTACAGGCTGCTGTCGTGGGCAGTGCTGAGCAAGGCCGGGCCTCTCCCCCAGGACGACCATCCCTTCCCTCTCAGGTTACACTGGTTCAACTGGTATGAAAATGCATCCTCAATGTATCTCATATATTCAAATATTCGATGTAACTCAATGTCAGAAGGAAGAGGAACATAAAACTTACAGTCCCTACAATTCTGTAATTTAAATTACTAGTTTAAATACTTCCAAGCAATTAAGAAACTGCATTCAAGGCACTGGTAAGCAGCCAAATAATGGGGGGTTTTATGGTAGAAGATAACAATTTTGGTCATGACAGTAAAAGAAACCAGACTTTCCAGGAACAGAATGAAATCCAGCAAATATAAGAAACACTATGACCCAAGAAAAGCATATTTACTATGCAATTTCTATCTGGAAAACGCAAAAATCTATTTTAAAAGTTGCTTAAATGCTTTGAACTATGACTTTCACTTACTATGCAGCCCTTTTCTTGAACACCCAATGAACACGTGAAGAAGTGCGCAAGACTTCCTTTTACCTTGTATTAACAGAATGAGCTCCAACAGGAAACAACTTCAAAACCAAAACAACAAAATCAAAGAACTTCACACGGTAAATTTGTCTTGCTCAGGCTTTTTTCTACTTATGCTACAGTTTATTTATGCAGGAGGGTCTCCTGTAACCCCAAAAATGCGTTCCTAGCACTAGAGCCAATTAGGACTGAGTTGATACTGCAGCCACAAGCAGTGGCAGAACACGACAGACAAGGACAAGTCAGGTCTTAATGCCTACGTTTAAGAAAAGTTCCAGACCAAAAGGAACACATTTGCAGCTGGTAATCTATCATTTATCAAGTCATTATTATTGTATCACACCTACCTATCAATACTTCAAGGAAGTAGTATGTCTAAAGCTCACACCAAAAACGGATTAAATGTTCTTATCCCTTATTTCTGATGATTAAATCTGTAGTTTGGTCATGGCCATATCAAATACTCCAAGATGTTCATCCAATACCAAGATGGATGTGGTAGTTACACCTCTCCAAGACAGATAGGGAAGTTCACTGTCCAGAACACTAAGAATCCTATTTGTTCCCCAAAGCATTAACCCAAATGCTAATAATTGCAAGATATTATGCTACTAGGTTTTTGAAAGAGACTTAGTCTTATTTAATTTTAAAAAGGGATAACTAACTTTAAATGTTACTTTATATTCAACTTGACTGCTCTGCCTTTTTGCCACGAAGAGCATCACATATTATTGGATCCTCACAAGTCAGTGGGACAAACCAACACACATTCTCAGTATCACAAGCAGCAGAATATACAGCCTTAATTTCACTTCAGCAATGAAGGCTTTTCTCAGCAGGACATGAATTTTTACCACAAAGCGCTAGGAAACAGTGGAAATTTTAAAATTTCTGAGCATTGAATTATCAACAGCTTCCCTCCAGGAATAAAAAACTTTGGGAATTTACAGAATGGGTTGTACAGTAATGCCTCACTACTTCACGGATCATTCACAGCTTCACTACCTCAAGAGGACCTTTTCCCCAGCTTTACTGTATTTTCTGCTACTTTGCGGATTTTGCTCACTGCAGCAGCTTCCTGAAGGGATTAGTGTATCACAAAGTCTGAAAGAGCCAACACACCTAACTACACAGGAGTTCTCATCTCCATGTTCTCTTGGCATGAGAATGCAGGCAATGAAGCCGACAATTCTTGCCAAATAATATTATCCGTAAGAGCAAACAGATGTAAACCATCTTCCTGCAGTAGCACTGAAAGCTGCAGCTTTTATTACTTACTACAACAACTCGACAGTTCGACAGGCTCAGTTTGCTGGTGCATTGAGTCTTACAGGCTGTTTCAGGAGAATATACTGATTTATGTAGTAATGAAGTGTTATGGTTTAGGGGTTTTTTCTGCTGCTCTGGTAGCGAGGGGGTTAACAGCTCAGCTCTTGCCTGAGCTGTCCGTGCTGCCATGGCCTTCAAAGTTAGAGATAAAGGCAGGCGTCTCTGCAGAATAACATACTTGGGAGAGAAGAAAAAAAAGTTCAGTAGTAAGATGTAGCGTGCCAGCTCAGAACCTGCGTTGGGAGGCTGAGAGATTTGAAGGCCCCCAGGCCTACGAGAGAAGGGGTAGAGATGTTCTTCCAGGCATCCCGCTGCTGCTTGTGAATTGGACTGACCATGGTGAAAACCTATGGACCAAAGAGAGAGAACCAGGACCGCAGAATCCGTCTAAGCATCAAGACTGAAGATGGAGAGGTAAAAACTGGACAACACTGCTGATGTGTTGGAGCCCAGAGACAGAA
>WEKX01017021.1:576623-593134 GCA_013390025.1 Pitta sordida | reverse complement strand
TTGCTTCTTTTGCCTGTGACCAGTTTTATTTTATTTTCCAGTTTTATTTTCCAGTTTGTTTTTTTAGTTTTCTCCTTCAGGAGAAGTTGGGGTGGGTCTCTGGCATCCAGCCAGGGTCAAACCACGACATGAAGGTAGAAAATAACACCCCATTTTTCTTGCACTTGAAGTTTAGTTTTGGATAAACTTATTGCAGTACACGAACAAAACAGGATGATGTCATACTTTTTCTTCATGCAGTTAATACACAGCTAATACACAGTTAATACTGATTACCCTTATTCTTTAGCTAATACGTATTTCCCAGTACAAATGCATAATTATAGATCATAATGAATATATTTAAAGCTTCCTAGCAACCACCACATAAATAATTAAACATTAAACATCTCAGCCTCTCCTGCCATATTAATATCTCTGCTCTGAAACTTAATACCACAAAACACATCAGTCGCAACAAAACACTCAGATTCCGATATTTCATAATGTAATATATTGAAACTTATACTAATTAGCATTTTTAAGTCAGAAAAGCTGCACTCAAAGAGTCTTATCATGTGATCAAGTGTCCAGCAAAATCTGCAGACTTAGAAAGTTTTAGTAGATCTTGAAAAATGGGATCCAGTCACAAACAACACAAAAGGGAAGCAGGGAGGAGAAGGGAGAATGAAAAGAATTCAAACTACTGTCTCTGGACATAAAACCCACTTAGTGAATCTCATAACCACTAATGCAACTTCCTACAGCCTTAATAAATAAAATCAATTTACACAATATTTTTCTTCATCGTAAAAGTGAAAGATGTTACAGACTACCTGAATCTCCGTACTGCATTTTAACCTGGTTGTCTGACTAAATTTACAGGGCGGGGTAAAAGAGGTTTAAAAAAATTAGTCTCTACTGGGTGAAACCAGAATTAACAGGATTTTAACAAACACGGAAAACATTCCTCACCAAACCCTTCTTCACCTGTCAATTCTCAACTCCATACAATTCAGTATTACAAATTACAGTTATACCCCCTCATTTGCAGGAAATGGGTCATGTCAGAGGCCTCGCAAAACGTCAACTTCGCAAATACACGGAGGTCATTAATATGCACACAGGCCATGCCCATCGCTCCACCCTCAGCCAATCAGGCGTGCTGGGGAGCCTTTTCGACTCCTCCCCACAGGCTCTCACAGCACAGGGGAGGAAAGGGAAGCGTTTCTGTGTGCTTTCTGCCTCAGGAGACCCCTCCGAGAATCCCTGGACATCTCTTCTGCCACGCTGCCGCTTCCGCATCTGCAGCCGGGGCCCGGCTCCTGCGACCGCGTGTGCTCCCACTGCCCCACCAGCAGCGCAAACCTTGCACCACTCCTCCCTGCCTCCCTGTCCACAGTGGTTGTCTCCACGCCGTCCCGGCCCACTGAGGCTGTCAGCACAGCGCGGCCACAGGTTGGGCATATCCCGCCATTGCACCGTCCCAGACGCTTCTGCGGCCACCACCTGGCTGCTGCCACTGCACGTGCTCGCCCTGCCTCCGCAGTGGGGAAGGGGTGTCCCCCAGCTCTGCTCGGCATTCTCGAGCTGGGTATCAGCAGCCGCCTGGGGCACACTGCAGCGTGACCCTTCCACTGTAGGGACCGGGCACGGAGACACACAGGACCGGGTCAGGGACTGGGGCACGGTGCCGCAGGGCTCCAAACGCCACAGTGAGCTGGAGAAACCACACGCCTTCCCCGTAGGGCCGGCCCAGTCCCGTCCCACAGGGAGCACCGGCACCACCCCTCAGCGGAGCAGAGGCACTGCACATGTGTTGGCCGGAGAACCTCGCAAATCCCTAAAACCGAATTGTAAGAAATTTTCCTCACAAATCAGCCAGGTCATGATGGAGGGGTCGCAGTGCAGTGAGGATACACAGTACACAGACAAAACTACAAAGCTGCTAATAAATCTGCACATGGCACCCAAACTAATGGAGCGACAAACAATGTGAATATGTCAGAGTGAAGGATCATGGGGTAAGCTTGGCACAACAAAATGAGCACTAACACAGCCAGGTGTCAAGTCATCACCCGAGAAAAGGGGGCCTACAGAGAACTTTGTACATATTGGAGAACACACCTAGAAGCAGTTTCTGTGAACACCACAAGTGCACGTTCATAGCAAGTATAAATCTCAAGAGAGCTGTCTTTTAAAAAGAATCATATAATTTTAGTTGCAGAACTGATAAAAAGTTCTTGAATTACTCTAGCCATTTGTATCTAGGAAAAAATAAGCAGGCCGAAAGTTCCCCTCCACATCAATGAGCTGCCCTGGTGAGGTGAGCGTTCAGTGTGGGAAATGAAGTATCTGAGCCCACACCCAGACTGGCCACAGGACAGAACACAAGACCCCATCCACCTCCAAGGCAGCCCAGCTATTCTGGGAAATAAAGATATCCATTCAGGGCTGCTGTTTCTAATCCCTTTGGCTTTTGGGTCTAGCAAAGAAGAAAAAGAACCAAGAAGCCAGCAGGCCAAGTACTACACTTTGGCTGGCTTCTCGGTTGTAACTGGCATTTTCTTTTCAAAAATGCAGCAACTGTTAATCGGGCACATATACAAATCCAGGAGGAGCAAGGAGGACTTACCTTTCCCTCCCACTTTTGAGAAGAGGCAACACCACTTTCTACACATGACTCAGTATCTCTCCTTGGTTCTGAAGCCCCAAGTTATGAATATAGCAAGGCATTATTTCATGCCAAGAATTTTTAAGCCATAGACTTCAAGACCAGAACCAACACATCTAAAATGTGTGTTTTGCAGATCTTTATCCAGTCACGTATCACAACAGTCCTTGACTGCTTGAATTGTCACACAGAGCTAAGAAGAGAAGCTGATACCACTACCACCTATACAGAGCTGAACTTCCAAATAAAAGCAATGCACGTACACAGAAACCATCTTTAAACACAACTCTTGAAGCAAAAATAATAAAGAGTAACATATTCATGAACAGTGCTCTTCATACCAAGAAAGAAGGGAGGACGCTGAGTGCACTCCCAGAACACTGGGTAACAATGAAGTAGTATTTCCACCCATTGCAATTCTCCCACTCAGAGGGGTAAGAAATTCTGTCTTTTAACATATGAGAAAATGAATATTGTTATGGTTAGTGCTGGAAACTGAAGGAAACAGTGGATACAAAACACAGACAAAATACAGAAGCAAGAAGGAAGGTCTGGGTTTACCAGATTTTAAACAAAATCATTCCTGTAGGGTGTAAAAGAATTACTACCCGTTATGCACAGGAAACAACAGTGAAAAGTCTCCAGCATTTAAATATAAAACCAAAGAAAGTACTTCAGCAAAGGCTCTTAAAATGAGTTCAGTGCCAGAGAAAGAGCAATAAAACACCATTTTCACCAAAATCTGCCTTTCTGGAAAGCAAGCAAGTCAACTGATACAAGCCAAGAAGTATACAAGCTTCCACAAGGTAATGTTAATACAAAAAAAATCTGATTCTGTTAACATATAACCCTTTATGTTGCTCCGCTAATGTAAGAAAATGGTTTACAGCATTTACAGTTTTCTGTTGAGCAGTATCCATTTTCTAAGTAATCAAATAAAACAAGGCCAACAATCTTATTAGTAAAAAGCTCCTCGTTTCACTTTCATTTTTGAGAGAGAAACACCAACAATACCAGACTTTGCAGTAGCTTAAGCCAACTGGATTTTGTGTTAGAACATATTTCACAGCAAAGAATGTGGGGAGTTTTTTCATTTTACTCAGATTTGTCATAAGTCTGAAATACGTATTCACACCTGGATTGAAAAAATAAACAAAACATTGATGCCTCTACACAGGTTTTTCCTCCAAACTCCAATCTTTGAACCATTTCAGAAGTTCCTTCAATTCCATCTTTAGGAACAGATTCTCCTTTCTTCTTTCATGGTTAAATCCTCGGACTTGTAACTTCATAAAAGCTTTGGGTTTTGTATCAAATATTATGAGGGCAGTGGTGAAGCCACTGATGCATATCCTGAACTTCAGTTCTGCAGCTTAAGCAGGAAGGTTTTATTGTTATTTCAAGTCATGTTAGATTCTGTCACTTCTCTCTAGAACAGGTCTATGGCTAAATACACAAGAACATGAGATTTCTAAGTTCCAAAAAGTATCCAGAGAACATCTCACTACACGAATGATGCTCGAATCCTTAATAATTGCAAAGAACTTTTATTCCCTAGATCTAGCAAAGGATAAAACTCTGAAATTTCCTTAGGAGTTGTTTTCTTCTTTTGCTGAAGGGCTTACAAAGAAATCTCAGATTTTTTTAAACACAACTTTGTAGGCAGGACTGATGAAAACAAAATTATGAATTATCTACTTCCTCCTCCATTTATAGGAATATTTAAGAATGGAAATATGTTTTTTGAGCTGCAAAGGACCTCAAATGATCATCTAATCCAACTGCCTCAGGATTACAGATAATACTAACTGCAAACAAAAATCTAAAAAATTTAATTACAAACATTTAAATCAAACCTCTCCCTTTGATCTGCTCTACTAGAACAATTTAAAACTCTTCACAACTCCAATTCTTCCTGTGCAACAGAGTGAAAAAGGAAGCAACACTTCAACATTGCATCCCTGGCAGATCCCACCAAACTGTATCAATATTGAGACCATCACTTGTGTTTATGTATTTTAGTGGGAAAGCAAGGCCAGGGATGCTGACAAACACATCGTGGCTTCTGCAATTTCTGATGAGGTTCACACTTTCTGCCAGGCCACTGGTAAGTGCTGAGTGGCTTTTCCTACCTTTGTACCTGCAGGGAAGGGTAATGGCAATGGCATCTTCCAGTTTCACTCTGCCTGTGGCTTTAAAACATGAAATTATTTACAGAATACTGCACTTAAGGCTTTGCAAAACACAGCACTACAAATACTTGGAATGTTGGCTGAAGTCATTCAGCTGGTGAATTATGGATGTCAGTACAATGTTATTTTTACGTGTCACTTGCACACTATTCCCTGTCAGACCATGTTTATGCACAGCACCTGATGTCTCAGTGAGCAGCACCCAATGCCACCACTGCAAACACACTCAAGATTCTGTCAGAACAAGTGGAGTTTAAAACTGGCCTCTAAAAATCCAGCCCTGCCCTTCTGGTTCCTCTCATGGACCCTGCAGAGAATTGAATGGCTTCTCCAAATTACGTTAAACACTAAACTGAAGGAAATTATATGATTTATTATTATTAGTCTTTACCTCCAGTGTCCTGTGACATTATCAACACAGTATAGAATTTTTCCCTCAAAGTACAAAATCAACACAATTTATTGCTTGGTTAACTGTAAATAATTAAAGCATGATACAGCATCTAACACAGATACTTAGTTGGAAGCAGTTCAGGTTCTTGAATAATGACAAAAGTAACTGTGAAATACCAGGATATTTTGAAATGCTTTTAAATTCAAATAATATAAGCGTTCCCACTACTGTACTGGCATTAATTTCCCTTGGATTTTTAAACACTGCTTTTCACATAATGTGTCATAAGCACAAACTATGCTCAGGAACCCAAACTCCACCACCATCACCAAGAGTAATTTAAAACATCTCTAGAACAGAAGAAAGTGATATCAGCATTAAAACTCATGTTTCAATAAGCTTATTCACAGCTGTTTAACAAACTTAGCTAACTCGTTTTCAATGTACCAACTGCCCAACTCAGCCTGGCAATTTCTGCACCATTCCAGGCCAAGTAACTGCACATAAACATTTTGCCATTTCCTGTTGCCTTGCAAAGAATTTCAGTCAGAAGACACTTGGTCTGAGAAGTGAAGTGTGCACCAGCTCCCTAGAGGGGTTACAAGTTGATAGCTCTTTCTTTTTGTTTGTTTTTTTTGTTTGTCTGCTCCAATCCAACCAAACTCATACAAGCCATCTGCCCAAACAGACTGGATACTCAAGAAATCACAGAACATGATCGATCTGCTCCGGAGAACTTGTGTAACAACTCCCCAGAAAAATCCAGGCCTTTCTGTAGGGAAGGCAGAAGTTGCAACAGAGCAGCAGTTTTGTCTTCGTGCTCCTTCTGCCAACACAACCAAGGCTGGAGTTTGATGTAAATGCAAAAAGGTAAATAGGGAGGAGGATGCACAGGAACACATAAAGAAGCTCCCAGACAGTACATTAAGAACAGAGCAGGGTTAGATGCAGGAGAATAATTCCCACAGTACCCACTCTCCACAGAGACAAAGTGCAACTCCACTGTCCCAGAAACACAATAGTCTTGTATCCATAAAGCATGTCACAACCTTCTTTATTGAGAAATGCAGGAGATAATGATCAGCTACTACCACATCCTAAGGACTGAGAATGGGTTTAAAAACTGTTGCAGCTCTGTATAAAAACCAGCAAGTAATTCAATAAACCAATGCACCACATACAAACAAAAAATCCAAAATGCACATTACTGCTCCTCTCCCCGCACAGAAAACAGTTAACTGCAAACCCCATAAACTCCCTTGCTGAGCCCTCCCTTCACTCGCAAAACAGACTGCACATAAACATCCCAACAGACCAAAAGAGAAGAGGAACACTTTATCTGTCTTTCTCACGGACAGCGCTTAACCCAGCACCAAGTGACAGTGACACAACTCTAACAAGGTGGTTCTGCCACCACAGGGTGCACAGGGACCTCGGCAGCTTCCGCTGCTGCTGTTCCCCACAGATTCCAGTGGCACTCCCCTCTAACAGTGTGTACCCTGACACACTTCAGAAAAGTTCCATTGTATGTATTTCCACATGAGGACGAGCCTGAGCTGCAGGTGCAGTTCCTTTGAACCTGGGGAAGGGCAAGACAGTGATCCCGCTCGCTTCCAACCCGACCACCTTTCCAACGCTACGGAATTAGCCCTTCCTACACCACCCTGACAGGCAGATCAAGAAGCCAGGTTGGCTGAAAGGTAACTGGGGGAAAGGAATAAAAATAATTTTCGTTTTCAGCTGTACCACATGCCCTATAAACATAAACATGGCACAAGGAAACAGGAAGAATATACATTATGGATAGAATCATCTCTCTAGGCATCAGTGCAAATCTATCATGAAATACACCCTGAAAGGGAAGGAAACAGCATATGGATAATCACAGTCAACACGCATGACAGAACCAGGGCTCACATACACTATTGCACAGAGGAGTCCTGACAACACACAAGAGTCATAAAGACCAAAATTTTTCTCAAGCATAACGGGTATTCCAGGAAAACGGACACAGAGAAAGCTGTTTGGTGTATGATAAACGCCAGGAATGTCAGTTCATGAACAGCAAAAGTTTAGTCACGGAAGAAATACTAAGCGGCAAACAAGGCCAAGTTCAAGAAGTCTAAGAACGCAAATGCAACAAACTGTCTTTGTCCTGGAAATTATGATAAAGCCAGTGGGATACCCGGCAGATCACAATGAGTCAGGAAAATTAATTTAGCTGTAATACTTTGAATAATCTGACTACAAGCACAGAAATTAGGCAAAGAGGTACAGTAGGCAAAGCACAAAGGATAGCAAAGATTTTACTTCTGCTGACTAAAAACAAAGACCAGTGACAAAACTCTAAACAAAACTGTAGAATCCAAACAGTACCTGGAAATTCAGGGGAAAAAATGGAATTAGAGATGACAGAGCATGAGTATCCGAGTACAACAGCTGTATCCACTGTGACAGTCAACATCATGACTGTCACAAAAGAAGTTCTCGTTTAACAAAATTCTGTGTCTGCACAGGAGACAGACAGAACATGCTCTCTGTATTTGTCAAAGGCCCAGTTTGTCATTTCTCTCCCACCTAATTGGAATTTTCAGAGTAATCTGGTTTCCCCTGTAATTTCATTTCCATCAAACTAAGTCCCCTGGGTACACAGTAATCACCAGGAAGAAAAATTGTCCATATCTTATTTGTTGCGGAAGTTAAATAATGTTTTATAAGGAAAGGAACAAAACTGCAGAAGACAAAGGGAAATCTCTGGGTTATAAGGCAGAAATATGGAACTTCCCAGAAGTTAATTTTGCCTGTGTCTTGTTCATATATGCTGCTAGAGAAACTACAGGGTTTTTTTCAGATTAACCTTTTCATCATCCTCTCATTCTTCTGGGTACTGAGATAAAGACAAAACTGAGGAGGAGCAGGGAAGCACAACAGCAACTTAAGCCAAGAAAACTGCCTGTAACACCCAAACATCTGACCAAAATCCACTGAAAAGTTATGACAGGAGGTAATTCTGAAGTTGTCAGCCTCTGTGCCTCAGTTCTTTATGAATAAAACAAAAGACAACACAAGGCTTTTAATTCATGGTTGGGTAATGCACAGGCTGAGAACTGGAAAGGGCCGAAAGAACTTACCAAGTTTATTAACACAGGAATAATTCCACTCAGTGTGGGATTTAGACTGATGTCACACAGGCATTTACAGAAAGAATTCCAAAGATAAAACACTGAATGACAATTCAATTCCATCTATCTCCCAGACTGAATGAGCCAAGGATCCAATGGGAGGAAGAGTTCGTAATCAAGTGGGGGGTAGGGCAAACATTGGTTTAATGACAAGTTCCATTCTCCTATTTCCCCATTTTCCACTTGTTTGTCAATGTAGAGGAAGGTTTGGTGTGCAGGGTCCTGCATGTGGGTCGGAGCAATCCCGAGCACAAGTGCAGGCTGGGCGGAGAAGGGAATGAGAGCAACCCTGAGGAGAAGGACTTGGGGTGGGTGTTGGGGGACAAGAAGCTCAACATGAGCCGTCCATGTGCACTCACAGCCCAGAAAGCCAAAGGTGTCCTGGGCTGCATCCAGAGCAGCAGGGCCTGGGAGGGGATGCTCTCCCTCTACTCTGTTCTCATGAGACCCCACCTGCAGCAGCATATCCAGCTCTGGATCCCCCAACATAGGAACGACGTGGACCTGCTGCTCCAGAGGAGGCCACCAGGACAATCTGAGGGCTGGAGCATGTTGCCTGTGAAGACAGGTTGAGAGGGCTGGGATTGCTCAGCCTGGAGAAAGGAGGGCTCTGGGGACACTCAGCACCCTCCAGGGCCTCAAGGGGCTACAAGAGAGCTGGAGAGGGACTTTCAACAAGGGCATGTGGTGACAGGACAAGGGGAAACGGCTTTAAACTGAAAGAGAGTAGGTTTACATTTTATGAGAGGAAGAAAATCTTTACTATGTGGCTGGTGAAGCCCCGGAACAGGATCCAGGGAAGTTGATGCCCCATCGCTGGAAGTGTCCAGCAGCAGGTTGGATCAAAGGATTCATTACTATCTCCTCTAAATAATAAAATGCTTTTCTACAGATTATGACATGATTCTTCTTCCCAAGGCTCTTTGCATCTTTTGTTTTTCACTACACACAACTTTAAAGTAACTTCACCGAGCCATCAGATAATTTGACTCAAAAATGAATTATGGAAGCATTTTGAAAAATAAGCTTTTAGCTCTGCTAAATCCGCTCCGAAACACAACAAACCTTGTCCTGATGAAATAATATGTACCATAGCTGGGGAAAACCCAAACTTTTCAGTTGCATTTAATCAAGACACTGTGCAAGAATAAGGCACCTTAAACATCAACCTCGTATTTAAAAATTCAGCAGAGCAAAGGAAAACACCCAGCTGACTGTATGCACCCTGTGACAAGCTGTCGGCTGCTAAGACACTTTCTTCACAGCGTGGAAGTGTCTACAAGGTATACATCTAACTTCACATTAGCTACCCAGAAACAGGAGAGACAAGGCAAGTCTCCTTTAAAGCAGGTTATTAACATCAGACCAAACAGACAAGTAGGAGCAAACTATAAAAATTTAAACAAACAAACAAACAAAAAAAAAGTCCTCATTTCTTATTAAGAGAATACATCATAAAAATCGACATATTTTAAGAGAAAACAAACATTTCCAGAGCCTGTGTAAGAAGCAAAGCTTTTTATACCTGCAGAAATGTACCTCCCAAATAACACCTTTAGAATTCCTAGCAAAGAAAAACAACTGCATCTTAACTGTTGAAATGTTAACGCTGTTCAGGCTGTTCTTGCCCTCCTCCCCCATTCCCATTTCTGGCACAAAGTTCTGAGAGAAGAACGTAAAACTTCAATTACACACAATTATAAACTCTCACTTAAAGCAAAATTCTGCTGTTAAGACTAATCGAAAGTAGAACTAAAGGGCTGGTCCTTATCTTGTGTATTAACTACCACTATTTATCGCGTTTTCACACCCACAAAGAACCTCAGGGGCTCCTCAACACCATTTCAGACGGTCTCCAAAGCATGAAGCAGGCGAGGTTTTGATTCTCTGCTCTCAACTGTTACTTGCTGCTGGTCCAGATGATGCACACAACTTGCACAACATCTCAACCTTCCAGTGTGATACTCAAACCTAACCAATATATAAACAAACAGCACCCAAGCATCAAGGACAATTTCAGCTTTAGAAAAAGATAATCTTCTGAAGTACCATCTAAGGACCAATCAATACTCGATTGATTGCATATTCGAGCCCCCAGATCAAACTCTTATTTTGGCTACTCCTTGACAACAATGAAATTAAACTAACCACTATCCTCCTCCAGCTGCCTCCAGGCAATCTGTATATCCAGAGCTGCTACTGGTCCTAAATATTTATTCGACTATCAGGAAAGTGATACAAACGAAAAGGACAGAATGCACTGCCAAGCCCTCCTTCATCTGATCAAAAAAAAAAATCTCAGAAAGGTGCAGGTAGTGACAAACATCAGTGCCACACCAGCTGAGCAGAGGCTGGCACTGATCACACCGGGTTTCCCCGTGGCTGGAGACACATCAGCTCACAGCAAGTTTACACTGCTGCATCCATTGCCACATCCAAAAAAACCCCCACCAAACAAAAAAACAGTTTTGATTTTCCAATCCTAGAAATGGAAGGAGGAAGAAGGAAAAAGAATGGCTTCCCAAATGCCACAAGGGAATTCATGTTTCAAGTTACATCTTCACTAGACACATAACAAACTGGCAAGCACAGCAATCTGGCTGAACTGCGACGAGAACATGAACAGTAAGAATTTTCAGACAATCTGGAGGTTGTGTTCCTGCCTAATCACCACAACTATCACAAAGACACCCCGACACAGCAAGAGAGCTACAAAACACTTAAGAAACCTGACATTACCACCTCAAGTAGGGAAAAATCCTGTGGCACGTGTGTGTGTGTATGTACACACACAATTAACAAGCATTCAGGGAAAAGCACCTGGGATTTTAAGGTCCCACTGTGATTAATAACACAGGCAGATCAAGACGTATGCAGGGCCATGCAAAACTCAAGACTGAAACAGTAGAACAAGCCACTGGAGTTTTATCTTCAAGCTCCAGGGGATTTATGTCACTATTTAAAAAAAATAAAAATATAGGAAATCCTCTCAGATTAATGATTCAGGAAAACAAAGTAAAATGAAACATCAGAAATCACTAAACAATTATAACTTTATCAGAAATCTACAAAGTCTAATATAAAATATACAGTTTAAACTATAGCTCAAGGTTTTAGTTTATTCAAAGTTTGGTCTTTCACCAACCTATTAACCTAAAAATTAAGCTAAGCAGATACAACTTTCTTATTTAACTTCAAAACTCACGAACTTGTCCTCTTACAACTTACTCTAAACCCGAGTAAAACTGAAGTACTTTACTGGTAAGACAGCAAAAAAAACTAAACACCTGAAGATTCAAGGCTCATTTACAGAGGTCAGTATGTTTTGACAAAAGTGTTTGTTCTCATCTTACATTAGAAAAGCAAGAGACTTCCCTTCCCCTCGCTGTCAGTTTTTATTTGTGGACAAGAAAGCTGAGGTTCCACCCACCGCCTGTCCCCACTGTCCCACAGTGCCCAGGACACTCCTCCCAATCCAAAATACCTCTCTGGAAGCAAAGGGATCCCACCTGACACACATCACTGTGTTTTCCTCACTGAACAATCTTTTCCTTCTTTCACCATCTCAGATCAGCACCGCTCAGACCACCCCAGCACAAAACAAAGCCTTTCCCCCTCCCCACAACCAGTCCTGCTCAAGCAGGTCAGGCACCAATTAAGTGACTTAAGGTTGAGAATGTACATTTTTCTGTCATTCCATGTGGCCATTCAGCTGTTAGAAAAAAGTTCTACTTGCCTCAAAGGCTCTTCTAGGGACAATTTTCTATTACTTGAGCTTTGGGTATTTTACATGAATGCTTAATGAAAAGGTAGCCCTGGAATCCCCCCCCGTGTACTGTTCATTATTTTGAAGCACTCTTTTGAACGCTTCTGTTAAAAAAACACCAAGAAAGTCTTTTGCAATTTACAGCAGCGACGAGAGCACATGAGGAAACTACAAGGAGTTGCATGTTTGTGTCTTGCCTTCAACATAGCCCTGAATCTCAGCTTAAGAACAGAAATTGGAAAAAAAGAACAGAAGTACATCTCTGTGGAATGATGCAATGTGGAATTCCCCTCTTCTGAGCAAATCCACAGCCAAATGTTAACTACCAAACAGTATGATCTGCTAAGACGTCCATGCAAAGATCTATATACAAGAAAATCGCATTTTTCTGTTGGCAGTTACATGTGTAAGGAAAACTAAATCACCAGACAGGGTTGCACGGTGGTTTTGTAAGCAGATCAAGGATGCTACAAAGAAAAGCTTCCCACAGTAACATTCCTGAGTGATTTCTAAAGCAGTCTTCAATTTAACTTCATGGAAAAAAAAGGCTGAAGGAATTCAAAATGCAACTAGACCTTAAATCTACAACCCATGGAACTCTTTCAGGGGTGTACTAAAACAAAGTTAACCAAAAGAAACTAATCATTCTCACAGTTAATAACTAGTTATTTAATAAAACCATACATCAATGATGAAAAAAAAAACCCCAAACAAGAAAAACGAAAGTCTTTTATATTAAGTCACAACCGGCTACTTTAAGCCCTTATTTACTTTCCTCCTCTCCTCTACAGCAGGGACAGTTATTAACAGCTCTCCTGTAACGTTACCAACACTCCATTTTAAACAGCTTCACCAAACCAGATCTACAGAGAAGTGCTCACAGCACCAGTGGGCTCAAGTGGACACTGCAATGTTCCAACAAGGCAGCAGGTGACATTTTGAGTGTGCAAAGCCATGACAGAACAGCTTTCTGCCACTGTCTGTCTATTCAAGACTCTAAACAAGAAAATCTAAATCAAACCGTGGCTCTGCCATGAAGTGCAGAGGAAACCTCTGTGAACCACATTCTCATGTTCTACCCTTAAGCGCAACAGAGCCAATGCAACATAACAGTTCCAAAAAGATAACACTTAACAAATTAGTTTCATAATAACAGTGCGGAAATTTTAGGATGTTCCCACATTCGGAAGAGAACACACACTACATTTAATATATGAAAACGTCACTGCATCTCTGCAACTGAAACTAAAGTAGCTCAATCTTCCCAGGTAGAAAAACTGAAGTACCCCTGCATGCAAGCAAATGCTTAGGAAAGACTTTCCTTCCATCCCTTGCCTCTGCTATGGAACAGCACAACAATGCTCAGCTATGCTAAAGAATTAAAGCTGCACAGTCACACACCACAAACACCACGTTTGATACAGGCCAGGTCTACAGGAGCAGCTCACAACATTGCCAGCTCGGCAGGAGACAAAGATAAGACATTATCAAGCTGTGTTCCCAAAACATACCCTCCAGTGCAGCTTTACATTTTGAACTCTGATTTTAAACGAGGGTGATGCACATAACAAAACTGGATGCAGCTACAGAAAGGTGGAAGACACATCCACACTACAAGAAAAACTCTAAGATACCTGAACAAGAGAAATCATGCCCACGTGTTCAGATTAACATTAATGCCAACATCCAGAAAACAACTGCCTAAAGGACACAAAAGCCTTTGCATGTACAACTTCCCAAGTGAACACAAAATCCAGCAAAGTTTCTTACACCTTCACACTGGTCTCTGCAAGTGCTGGATGAACAAAGCTGCCAGTTCAATTAAACAACTGTTTGTGACTACAAGTAAAGAACTGAATCAAGTGCAGTAGTTTCAGTGGAATTGAGGAGTACATAAACCAATATTTCTTCCAAAAAAAAGTGTGTATATATATAAACACACACACATATACATCTCTACACTCAGAGTCCTGCATAACACACAAGTACCTTCCACACAAATACCTGAGATAAGCTCTGAACTTGTCTAAACCAGAGCAGAAAAGGGAGAAATATTTTCCATGGAGCTTAATATATTTTCCATATACACCTGTAAGAAAGAGAGCTTCAAAGCCATTTAAAAGTAATTTGTTCAAACTAATAAATAATTTAATTCCTAAGCATTTTTACCTGAGGTTGCACTCATACTGGAAAGACCTAAACCAACTGCAATTTCAAATGTAAGATGTCTTGGAACAAAGGTAGTTCAGGTGCTTTTACTTTCTTGGAAATCTATTTAATTTGCAAAATAGATACTAATCCATTATTTTGGCTTATTCTTGAGTCTCTAAGTATTCCAGAATATTAATAAAATGCATAAAGCTGAAAGTGTGCATTTGTATCAGAGAACAGTTGCACTGGCCTGTTTCTGAGAACAAATGCACCACAATGTGGAGAAGAAAACGTTTATGTAAGGGCGACAGTGTTCCAGAGAGACACAAAAACAGTTCTGCTACCACCATCCTTATTGATTACCACCTCCACATAAAGTCTTCCACTCAATTCCATGGGCATTGCCACAAGGGCAAATTCTGCAAGGCATGAAGCAGCAGCCAGGGGAGATTAGGCCAGAGGATACTCAAAAGAAATACCATTGAGACAAACTTCAAAAAGAAAAGCACAAGAGATAGTGCAGGGTGAAAGTTGCTAGGATACAATCTCACACTTATTTCTAGTTAGTTTCCCTCCTTCTCCCTCCCCATAAACATGCTGATAACTTTCCTTCCACTGCAGCTTTATGATTATTTTTTTTGTTCACAGCTATCATTAAGCATCACCACCGTCCAGGGTATTGCAAAAGAATAATCAATACATGCACTTTATACGCCTCCCTGAAATTCTTTATGTTACCTACTGTAGCTACAATTTGTCAAAGTAAAGCCTTAAAATATCAAGAATAAAGTTGGCTGCCTACAGATTTCAGTCCCCCCTAAACCTTTCTTACTAGGGACACCATTCAAGTTCCATAATCAATAAAGGTCAATCCCCCAAACACCCATCAATAGTCCCTTCCTAAACATAACGATTTTACCGCCCATTTGTCAGGCACTTGAGAAGCTGCTGAAAAGCACAGGGTACCC
The DNA here is from genome assembly GCA_013390025.1 of Pitta sordida. Taxonomy (NCBI): domain Eukaryota; kingdom Metazoa; phylum Chordata; class Aves; order Passeriformes; family Pittidae; genus Pitta; species Pitta sordida. Next base: position 577,828 of record WEKX01017021.1, on the reverse strand, counting down.
AGTCCATCTGTCACAGCAAGCCTTGCCACTAAAGAACGCAGAATAATACCTAAATTCAACAACTTTTCATAAAAACACAGGCCTCAGTTCTGCAAGTAGGTCAGCAAAAGCGAGCCTTGTGCTGGCTTCGAGCCTGAGACTTCAGAGGGTCTTGGGGCTGATACACAAATCCAGTGACACGAATGCAGCTGCAGAACTGTGACTATGAACCGAGCCGTACAGACCCCGCGAAGGCAGCTGAGACAGACACAATATGTCTGCAGTGAGCCTGCGAGCCCTTTGAACGTTTAATTAGAACAATTCTTTCCTGAAAGGTTTTGTTTCCCCCCCCACCCCTGCACCAGTTGTGTGGTTACTGTGAATCCTCCCAGTACTTAAATGGGACTTCTGAGGGAGCGACCTGAAAAATGAAATACGGCATCTTAAAAACCAAGCTCAACACTTTTGGATGCTTCTAAGAGAACAAAACCACTTCGGAACAAAACAGATAAATTTTCAAAGGCTCTGTATACAAACAAAGCTTTCAAGAAGCGCGACGGCTCATGTTAACACAGCGATAAGCAACACGCAGAAACCTCAACAACCCAAACAACTGGTGAAACCCTGTTTTCTCCAGGACAATAACGGGAGAACATCCGCGGCCGAACCGCACGCAGCTCTGCCGGCCGCACACCTCGGGCACGGGGGAGCGGGGCTGTCCCGCCCCAAAGGGAATCGCTACAGAGACACGGCTCCCCGGAGAAGCGGCCCGGCCGACTACAGGAACCGCAGGAAAAGGCCACGAACGCCTTTTTGTGCGCGGCTGCGGGGCCGCTGGAAGCCGAGGCCAGAGGAGTGGCCTCCGTGCTCGCAGTGTTTTTCGCGGGCGTGAAGGAGCCGCTGCCGCTGCCGGTGGTTTTCATTGAGACCGTCGGGAAAAGCGCCTCGGCAGGGCCCGATTTCCAGGCGTCGCCCGGGCCTACGCGGCCCCGATCGCTCCACCTCAGTAATGGCGTTCGGGGCGAAGGGAAGCGAGAACCAGGGCAGGCGATGCCGGAGCAGCGCTGCGGGGACGCCCCGGACGGGCACGGCCTGAGGAGGAGGAGGGGAGGGGGGTCACGGCCGGAGGGGCCTCGCCGGGGCCGGCAGAGCCCCCCGAGGGCTCCGGGCGCTCCTCCCCGCCGGCAGCCGGGGACGAGGAGCCGTCAGCCATTTTCCCTCGCCCT
>WEKX01017021.1:529305-573986 GCA_013390025.1 Pitta sordida | reverse complement strand
CAACTACCTGCGGGGAGGTTGCAGCCAGATGGGTGTGGACCTCTTCTTCCAGGCTGACGACACCAGAACGAGAGGGCACGGCCTCAAGCTACGCCAGGGGAGGTTCAATCTTAACATTAGGAAGCGGTTCTTCACAGAGAGAGTAATCGCATACTGGAATGGGCTGCCCGGGGAGGTGGTGGAGTCACCGTCCCTGGAGGTGTTTAAGAGAAGACTGGACGAGGAGCTTAGTGACATGGTCTAGCAGGGAGGTGTAGGGCTGGATGACGTTGGGCCCCTTCCGGCTCGGAGTGGCCTGCTAGACTGTGAGGGATCTAGGCTGGTGTTATGCCCTGCGATGTGCTCTTGGTCTCCCTACGGGTATTAGATGGTGAGTTGGACTAGATGATCCTTGTGGGTCCCTTCCAGCTCATAATATTCTGTGATTCTGTGATTCTGTGATCTTGTACAGTGTTCCTTTGCCTTTGGAAGAGGTTGACACACACCCTCCCAAAGCTGCAGATAAATGTTACCAGTTTGTCTCTGTGCAGCAACAGTAGAAACAAAAGGATATGAGTGAGAAAAACTGCTGATAAAAGAGTACCAGTGAGATGAAGGCAGAAGTCAGTAGGCACCAAACTCACTGTTTGCTGAGAACTGTAGCAGAATAATTTATTCCTTGGTAGTCATTCTGGTCAATTCCCCGCTGTACCCAACCATGGGTGTGATTAGAAATGCTTTTGCATCGTCTTTGATTCAGTGTGAAAATGTGGGGAGTGGAAGCATTGCCCTGCAGGCTCTGCAGCCGGCCCATCAGACAGAAAAGTGAAACCACTTGTGAAACAGCTGGTTATGCTGTTCACTGACTAACCCAAAACAAATGAGAAACAACATCCTGGCAAGGGAATTACGTATTCGGAGATCTCTATGTTAACGGCTGTGTTTATGCCCTGCTCTTTAACTCTGGTTGACACCACACTGCTCCACAGGTAGACAAATTTTAACAAGTTCACAAGTTCGTCCGAGTTGGAAGGGACCCAGAGGATCATCTAGTCCAACTCCCAAACAGCCTCCCACCAACTAGACCACGTCACTGAGCTCCTCATCGAGTCTTCTCTTAAACACCTCCAGGGATGGCGACTCCACCACCTCCCTGGGCAGACCATTCCACTGAGAGATCACTCTCTCTGTGAAAAACCTCTTCCTAACGTCCAGTCTAAACCTCCCCTGGCGTAGTTTAAGGCCATGTCCCCTCGTTCTGATGTCATCAGCCTGAGATGCAGAGTAGAGCTATGGAGCTTTGCAAAGAGGTACCATAAAAGAGCACTGACAGATGAGGGAAAGCAGAATTTTACCACAGACCCATGAAAGATCTTTTTTTTCCTTCTGGTTCAGCCCACTGGACACTGCATTACGCACTCTCCATCAACACTCAGAGAACAACAGGCCGTGTAGCAGATAGGAGAGTTCCTCCTAAAAACAAAATAAAATTGTGCTTCGGAATCAAACAAGGAACTGCCTAGACATTGACATTTGTTCTAAGGGAGCACATCAAGGATCAATCTTGCACCATTTTCATTACTTTTGGGCCCAATCCAGTAATCCACTTAAGTGGAACACTGCACATGAGTAGTGTTCTTGGTTTACATAATTTTTCATTGACTTATTTAAGCCTGTGTTTGAGTGCTAGTAAGGAAAGAGTACTCTGCACTTGCCCAAGTCTTTGGTTTATGCAGTATATATTTTGGATAGCCTTTTGGCAAAAATGGCATGTGGATAGATGTCATTTTGTACAACTGTGGATGTCATCCCTTTCAGGAAAGAACTCTTGTTTTTCACAATTGTCATTTCTAATGTAGAGAATAATTACAGCTCAGTAGGCACAGAACATTTCACAGATGATTAAATTATATTTTCTTGCTGGTAATAGTGAGTCTCAGATACAGCACACGAGTCGTGGGCAGTGTCTGATGTGCTTGGCTAAGGCATGACTGAAATGTAGGATGGTTCCAGAGATGTGTAGGGATGTTCCTCATGGGAAATGGATTTCATCAGGGCACGCCAGGAACCATCTTTTTCGCAGGGTCCAGGAGCAGTGGGATGTCCCCAGGGCATCCAAGCAGGCCCTGGTGTCTGGGCCCATCCCACCATCCCAGTCAGGAGCGGCCAGAGGCACCGGGGCAGCCCCAGCTCCGAGAATTGGGCATTTCCAAGTTGGTTGGGCTGACACAAAATTCTGGGCAGGGCTGCTGAGCGATCCGTCAGTGCCCTCAGCACCTTGGTACTTGGGTGGTTTACACCCAGCTGGGCAGGTGACTCTTGTATCTGATGGGAAAATGCCAAGCAGCTGAGAACTTTGCCCTCTGTATCCTTTAAAATGATAAGCAAAAGCCAATAAAGTTATTCCAATAACAAACAGCTGAGATAGGTTTAAATTGTTTAACATGTAATTATTTTATCTAAACACCATATATTTATGGTTTTATATACCATACAAAGCCAGAATCCAAATGCAGTAAATTAAAAAATTAGTTATTGTGTATATGTTCCAAAACTTGAATGCAATCTCTGTCTTCCATAATATCCTGAGTTTAGTACACCTGGAGGAGGGGAGATGTCACCCTGAGGTATCAGGGTGTATTTATGTATAAATTATTTATGTATAAAATATTTATATATAAATTAACATTAAAAATAGGAAAAAAATTCCTGTGGAAATAAGGTATGAAGAAGTTACACTCCTCTGAAGTGATGCTGTATCTCTTTCTGTTACAAATAAAGGCCAAGTATAGACATTTAGTTTTATTTTCTTCTGAGTTGGCTCCTGAAATTACCATTCCTCGCATCAGTGCAAGAGTTCCCTTCATAGTCATAACTTTTCATTGTTCAATTTTTTATTTCTGATTGTGTGAGATATTAACAGTGCTGTTGGACTGACCATCATGTCACTCTTGAAAGACTCAGAAAAGCAGTTAAATCCAGCTTATGCTCTCTACTTATAGGTACAAAAAGAACGGTTGAAATCATAGGTCTTTTATTAGAAAAAGATTTTGTGGGGACCTGTGGTCTCTTACGTTGAAGGAAGGGTGGTATCTGATAAGGAACAACTCTTGTGATATGAAAAATATGGTGTTGCATTTTCATGTTTCATTTAGTTGTTCATGTACAGGTTGAATGAACAGCAGGAACAGAAATTCCCAGCATGTCTACCGAATGTTTAGAAGATATTGCAGAGGCCATTTGTCAAGAAGTCTGTTTACAGGCCCCCAAACATTATCTTATCCATCTTTTGAGGAGGGAGCAATTCAAAATATTTTTCCTGTCGTGTTCGTTCTTAGCTGAACTGACCTCAGATAAACCATGTGGTGTCCATGTGAAAAGCATCCGTCTCAAGGATTTGGACAGAGTTCAACACATTGATTTGACAACCATATGGTCCTCTTCATCCACGTGAACCTTGAAGAAGTTTGACTTCCTTCCAGCCTGTAGAGTGAGAGAAGAGGGGAGCTGTTCTTAAAACCTGTCAATGTTATTCCTAAATGTGCTAGATGAGGAAGCTGACAAAAAACTGCAAGAAATTCTGTAGATTCATGAATTACTGCCATTCCCTGCACTTCTTGGGCATTTCTTCCTCCTCTTGCTAAGAGTCTTTCTAAAATTTGTGGGAATGAACATCTCACTGAAAGCCCTTATGGCTGGTTCAGGGTTTATTGACATTGGCTGAATGGCTCGAGGGGGACTGATAGGCAGAGGCACAGCTGGACAATGGGATCATATGAAACCAGTGTCCTTAAGAAACCATGAGAAGTTTGAAAACAGGATAGTGTGGTAGGAGAAGTGTTACTAATCTAGTTTTGGAATGGTGGGGCAGTGGAAAGGTGTGTTCAGAGAGAATGAAGCAGTACAAAAAGATTATTTAAGAGCAGACCATATATTTTGAAGCAAACATGATTTGGACCAACACACAGATCCATTTCAGATCTTGTATCAATAGTTTTATCTGGTCTTAATGAAAGAAGCTTCTCAGAAAGGCTTAAATCTAAAAATACATTCAAGCAGGAAGTTTGCAATTTTGTAAAGCCAGTTTTGGTTTCCTTTCTTGTGACGGAAAATTTTCTCTTTTTTTTTTTTGGTCTAAAGAGGAATTTCACAGTGCAGCATGCAGACTAGTAGGATTTTGAAACCTCTAGTTATGTGTTTGTCACTCCACTCTTTTCTTTTTGGACAGAAGTTTTTATCAACTATCTATACTTTATTACCAGTTAACCTGCAAATATAATTCCCATTAAGAAAGCCATTGTTTCTCTTTTCATGAAATGGTACAGTAAGCAAATGTCATCTTACATTGATGATATGTAAAGACTGAATTTTGATAACTGCTCCTGCAGTTTCATTCTCACTTTGTGACAGCTCACCTCGGAACATAATGCAGATTGACTTGATGCCCTGTTGTATTTTCTGTAGCCCCACAGCCTTTCTGAGACATTGCATTAAAACATGTTGGATAAATGTGAAGTACCTCGTAGCAGGACTTTTGTAGTTGTGGAGTTATTTTAGCTGGGAGGTAGTAATAACGTTTGAGCAATTCTGTCTTTGTAGCCAGAATGGCATGAGACAATAAGCAAGCCAGAACCTGTAAAGAGAGGTAATATCTTTTATTCGATCTGAAAACAGGCTTGTATGCATCAAAGCTTGTCTGTTTTTACTAGACATATCAGTTGGTCTATTGAAACAATATATAAGCAGATCCTTTATCAGCCGGAGGCAATCTGCTTTTTCTCAGCACAGTAATTTGTTTCCATTAATATTTTGTCCCATGATTTTTGGAAGGTGAATATAATTCAGGATCTAAATATATGGAAATAACATCAATGGGCAAAGTTTATGCTGTAAATAGAAGTTTATTTCTGAGGTTTGCTTTTTTAAATGTCAAGAAAAACACTCTTTAGAAGTCTTTAGAACTGTCTTGTCACTACTTCTATCCTCTGCACTGCTCTCACTTACTAATTAAGACCAAATGGACAAATCTGATATCTACAAGTTACTTTTCTTTTTGAAATCTTAACTACTAGAGTTCTGTAGTTCTTCTGCTTTTAAACTTATTACTGGTTATTTCCTAGGTTAAAATGGGAATCAAATTTCATGTCATAATGTCCCTTTAATTATTGCTCTTCCTTTTGTTGGTACTTTTACATGCAGTAATACACATTTAGGTGTACTTCTATATTTTTAAATATTTAACAGAAAGTCTTAACATCTTTAATGGAAATATAAAGCAAAACAAAAATGAACAAAGTAATGTATTTTAACTTCCTAGAGACAAGGTAATTATTCCTTTATTTTCTAAAATGACTGAAATAAATCTTAAATCATCTATGCTTTATGCTATTTTTTTTTTCCTTTCTTTTTCTTTACTCTGAATAAGATGGACCAAAATGCCAGCAGTTCTTACAGATTTTAATTTGTGACTATACATCATTAAAAACCCCTTATTTCTTATTCTTCTCAGGTGGAGAGTCCAACTGAAGTCCATGGCTTAATGCCATTAGTAGTATTCATTTCACCAAGTCGTAGCAGACTTTGAAGTTTTCCTTGAACCTTAATTCAAGGAATGTTTTGAGTATCAGAAACATTTGGCTGAGAGGCTGTGGGACTGCAGTGTAGCACGGGTCTAATCCCTGCTTAGTGGGCTCCATCCATCATAAGTCTGTCTGTGTTTCAAAGGAAAATGAGGCTCCTGACATGTGAAATACTGCTGGTTTCAGCTGGATACATCTCACTAGATTGTAGCCACCTACAAATGGGGCATCCTATGGCTCCCTGGTGTCCCTGGGCTCCCCCTGAGCACAACTCCAGTCACCCCACTCCACCATTGCCCTCTGGAGCTGCTTTCCTTCCTCCAGTACCTGAGGAGAGTGAATGCCTGTGTAACTTTCAGCCTGCCAATGTTAGGTGATACAAAATTTGGATTCTTCTGCCCACAAAGGAGTTTTGCAGCCACAATCAAGATGAGCAGTGGCCCACTAAGGAGTGAGTGCCTGTGGTCAGGGCCAGGAGGAGCCTGTGTTGGGTTTGCATGGCCAGGTTTTGGTAGCAAGGGGGCTACAGGGGTGGCTTCTGTGAGAATCTGCTGGAGGCTTCCCCTGTGTCCTATGGAGCCAATGCCAGCCGGCTCCAGGATGGACCTAGGGCTGGCCAAGGCCGAGCCCATCAGGGATGGTGGGAGCACCTCTGGGATAACATAGTTAAGAAAGGGGGGAAAAAAAACCTGCAGTGCAGCAGCAGCAGGAGAGAGGAGTGAGATCATGTGAGAGCAACAGCCCTGTAGACACCAAGGTCAGTGAAACAGGAGGGGGAGGAGATGCTCCAGGTCTGGAGCAGATATTCCCTTGCAGCCCATGGTGAAGACCGTGGTGGCACAGCTGTGCCCCTGCAGCCCATGGAGGTCCATGGGGGAGCAGAGATCCACCTGCAGCCCATGGAGAACCCCACACCGGGTGCTGGAAAAGGCTCCTGGCAAAATCTACAGCCCCATGGAGCGAGAAGCCCAGGCCAGAGCAGGTTTGTTGGCAGCATCAGTGACCCTGTGGGGAACCCACACTGGGGCAGGATGTTCCTGAAGGACAGAACCAGGTAGGAGGGTCCCACATTGGAGCAGCTCACAAAGAGCTGCAGCCTGTGGGAAGAACCCACATTGGAGAAGGGAGGAGTGTGAAGGAGTTCGTTTCTAAAGAGGAAGAAGTGGCAGAGACAACACAAGGAACTGACTGTAGTCCCTGTTCCTGTCCCTTTATGGCACTGGAGGGAGGAAGTAGAGAAGATCAGGAGTGAAGTCGAGGCCAGGAAGAGTGGAGAGGTGGAGGAGGAAGCTGTTTTAAGATTTGGTTTTATTTCTCATTACCCTACTTATTTTCCCAAGTTGGGCACATTTTGCCTGTGACAGCAACTGGTGAGTTATCTCTCCTTGTCCTCATCTCAACACATAAACCTTTAGGTCTATTTTCTCACCTATCCTGTTGAGGAGGAAAGGGACAGAGAATGACTTTGGTGGGCATCTGACATCCAGCCAGAATCAACCCACCACACCTTCCCTTATTCAGCACACAGACAAGATTGCAAACCATCTGGTCCAGAGGGAATGTTCTGCCCAGAGCATCTGAAGCATTCAAAGAGCAGATATAATGTGCCCTGCATATAGTGGGGTTGATGACAACCACTTATCACTTTTACCAGACATAGATGAGGTGCCACAGCAGCCAAAGAGAGAGAAAGATAGGGTGAGAAAAGAGATGCAACAATGGGAGTCTGACCAAAGTTCTTTCCAGAGAATGGTTTCTTTAACTTATCCTAGACCATGGGATACACTGTCCAAATCTTACCTACATAGTACTTGAGAACACTCATTCTAATCACAAACAGCTGTTTGATTCAACCACATTTATGCCCATGGCTTAGTGTTCGTGGACATTTGTGTAATTCAAGCTTTGTTCAGCTCTTTTTCTGGCTGATCTTTTAACTGAGTACCTATCCTGCACATGAAGTGTTTGACTTCAGTCAAGCTTATTGCTCATTTCCCTCCTTGAAAGCCTTAATTCATTGTATCAGGGAGTAGAAATTACAAGACCACCATTGTTTCATGTGTAGATTGAAAATTTTAGATCCAAGTTGTTCTTGGGACCCCCACATATTCTTCAAAGAATTGTTTTAAAACTGTAAAGTGGGCTCAGGGAATGTGAGGCTTATCACACTTCACACATTTTTCAAGTGTAGCATCTTGGAGTTGTCTTAAGGTGCTGAATCTAGAGGCTGATGGTGTTTGCAGGAACAAATAAGTTACAGACTGTCTCATTCTCATACATGTGAAAAATTCATCAAGGTCATAATTGAGTTTTTTTCAACTTCTACATGGGCCTGATATTTTTTTTTCGCTTACTTTTGATGGTGAGCAAAGGTCATCCTTCAAAGATACCTAGATGCTCTCAATGGCAAAATCAAGTATCAAGTATTTGAAGTCATATCAGTATATCTTAGTATCTGCTATAAGTACCTGATTAATTCAAAACCATCCGAAAAAGAATTTTCTCAAAACAGTATTTATTTTCTGGAAGGAGTATTGTTCCATAACTATATAATCTCATAGTTAAAAACAAAAAAGGTATTAGAAATTGAGGATTACTATTGTGACACTATTGTAACAATTTATTGTCAACAAGAAAAAACAGAGTATTATTCTTGCCCAAGTAAATATTGCACATTCACTTAGGAAACTACTGCGTATTAGTGTGGAAATAGTATTTAAAACCAATAGTAAAAAAAATTAATAATCACCCTTGCAGCTTGTCAGAAAAACAGCTCATCCAAGAAGGTGGAAAATTTCAAAGTCAGTCAGAAACTTTTCCCAGATTCTCACTGCACTAATTAGCTTTGACTTACTATTCCTTCCATGTGTGCAGAGAACTTTGGCTTCATGGATATCCACAATGCTGCAAGGTGAAAAAAATCTATAAATTCTCTTCTTCTGTAGAGCAAAAATGAGTTATGTAGTTGACACAGGCAAATTAGAGTTAAAAGATCTATCCCATGATAATCAAAATCTGAGCTATCACTGTCAATTTTATTATAAGCATTAAGTAAATACATAAAAATGTTTCATATGATGGCTACATGGCCATTTACACAGGAGTAAATGTGAAAAGAAAATACACAGCCTTAGATACCCCTCGTCATACACTTGTTTGTACATTGTTAAATGATGGACATACTGTGCAAGCTGAATTGTAAACTAAGAACTCTGTATAAAGTATAGTATGATTTTTCTTAACAAGACATGGATACTGGATTATTTTGTTGCAGCTATGAGGCTTGTAGGAAAAGGAAATAATTCTTTAACATATTGACTGTCAGAGTTGTAGAATTCTGGGAATATTTCAGACCTACAAAACATTCTTCTGAAATAAGAGCAACAGATTTCAAAGATAGGGGAATTGGAATGGATGATCTTCAAAAGTCTCTTCCAACACAACTATCCCAAGATTATATGAGTCTGTAAGATAAAGATGAATTTAGGATTATTGCTCCTAGTTTAGTGGGTATGTGCCAATTGCTTAATTACACAGGTGGTGGGTACCTGTGACATATGGGGCTCCTCACTGCAGGGGAGAGGAGAATGCATAAGAGATGGAGAAATTTCAGGCTGGCTCCCTCCTGGAGATAAAAGTACCTGGCTGGTACTTTATAACCTGTGCAGCACAGGGAGGTTGGCAGTGGAGAGTCTATAAAATGTCAAAACCACCTCTCTTATAAGCCTCTTATTTCTGGGATTGTGCAGGGTTATGAGTGAGCCCATAGTTCCCAGGCTCATCTTCAGGACTTTTCTCCTGAGGGTCCAGACTGAAGGATTAGGATGGAATGACCTTTTTGCAAGAAGCAATCACTGACTGTCCAGTAGGTTCCTCTTCCCCGTAGGTATTTTGTGTGAATTCTTCCTGGGCACAATGGTTATTTACTTTCCTTTGCTTGCAGTCATACACTGGATGAAGTCCATATATCCCATATATCCCAGGATCCAGGAATTTTCTGCTGTAGTTGGTATTTCCTCTGCAGCTGAGATGAGCAAGAGCTGCTGAGTTTCACATTGGTTGTCCAGGTGCAGTATGGGATGGGAGTGGGGTACTTCAGACCACGACGAGTTTGCTCTGTCCATCTTTCCAAGTATAATCTGCTCCTCTCTGGAATATAAGAACTTTTTTTCCTGCATAGACTACAAGGCAAAATAATATGCAACAGTCAGAGGTTTGTCACCAACTGAAACTCCTTACATAGTGATTACTGTCTGTTTAAAATAAAACTTATTGCTTTAAAGAACTATTTCTGCATAAGGGTGAAAAAACCCCAAAGAGTTTGCTTTAAAACCCCTAAATTCCACCAGCTTAATTCCTGCTGTATTTTTGTCCGGGATAAAACTTATGAGAAAGATACATAACATGCAAAAAGTGCACATTGCTAATAAGAAAGGAGGTAGTGCAGGAGAAAGGCTTGTAATAAGGAGAAAATGCAAAGGGTAAATTCCACTAATGCAACCAGCAAGAATGTTTGTTTTATTTTTATTGTCCTGGAGAATTTGTTCCAAATCATAAAAAGAAATGCAACAGCATTTGCCTTTTTACTAATGAAAGCATTAAAAAAACATTATTTGATGGACTTGCAGATGACAAAATTGTCTCACTTGAAATATAAAAGCTGAAAGTGTTGGTTCCTTGGAAGGAACTGAAACAAATAAGGTGACAAAAAAAGAAGGAGTTTGTTTCAAAATTTCCGTGACTCTTACTAACATAGGAAAAGCTAAAAGAAAGAAAAGTGTGAGTTACTAAGATTTTCATTAAGGTGTTTTGTATTTTATTTTGGCAGAAGGGGCACTTCAAGACAGTTGGGGGTCTCTTGTGTTTTTTCTTTAGGCTAACATTTCTTTTTTCAGTATAAATTTCTTTGTCTCTTCTCAGGAACTCACACATGAAATCACTCTGTTAGTTCCTGGCTCCCTTGGACGTTTTTGAAACTCACATCCCCAAGGGGCCAGGACCACACTTTGCTCCTGGAGACAGGAGTGATTGGGTAGGAGGGAGTGACCAGCTCAGCATCCTGCTGGAAGAGGGGAGTAGATTGTTCCTCCTGTCAGGCAGGAGGCATCACCAGTCCCACTGCCCAGCAGATGCTCCCCGGGGAGTCCCTTTGGGAGAGGATGTACAGAGCAGAGGACTGACGTGAGAGAGAAGGGCACAAACACAGAGGAAATCAAATCGCTTGAATTCCCCCAGTTATTGTACAAACTGCACACTAAAACATGAAGACAACAGCCTCTGCATGTTGGAGTGGGGGTGGCAATCTCAGACAATCCTGATTTAAAAGTGGATGAACATTTGAAAGTTCTAAGTAGTTGCCTTAGCAGATGAGATCTGCCTTGGAATGGGGAATAATGTTTTTAAAAATATAAATGCATTTAATATTTTCTGCCATGTTAGGAGTGCATTGCAGCATAAATAATTCAAATGGTCCTCAGCAAATCTACAACAAACAGGTAATGAAATAAAACTCCAACAATAGTTAAAACTTTGGATCTTCTAGGAAGGCTGCTTTATACATGCAGCTGTTTCTCATCCATGAAGGCTAGTTTAAAATGCAACATTGGGAAAAACAGCAAAATAAAGAAAAAAGTACTAGAAAAGAAAGAGTGAAAGGGTTAATTTCTTAATTCTGCTTTCACAAGGAGGATACCACGTCAAGAGCATTGTCTGAGACTTCAAAAATCAAGTTTCTGAGAGTTTAACTGCTGAGATCACTGTCCCCAAAGCCCGTGGGAAGATCATTCAGCCATGAGCAGACTGTGTCACTGGTACAGTCCTATTTCTGTGTCTTATCTGTGAGGAGCCAGCTCGACTCATGAACATTTGCACTGGAATGTGGTACAGAGATGCCAGAGCGACTCTGGGTCTGCAAGAGCGCTGCCACTGGGGTTTCCTGCCCAGGGTGTCTGTCAGGCTCAGCCTGCTCAGCCCTGGTGGGGTAAGGAATGTATCATGTGGATAATAATAACGTGTGGATAATAACGTTGGTGATATTTCACCTCTTTTTCATATAATTTAACCCCCGTATTATTAGATATATTGTTAGATGACAAGTGGTGAATGATTCCTAATCTGTTAATCTAACACGATTTAAAGGGTGTGGCTTTACAGGGATTCATCTGTGGAAGTAAACTTTGTCCAGTGCACTGAAATTAGGGTGGATAATTTCAGGCTTATATTTCATACATCCCAATCCTTAGAATTGATGTCCTTTCAAATAAAATATTAAGACGCTGTGATTCTATAGACGTGTTTTATTCAGTGGTTCTACTGAATCATTGCATTGAATGTTGATTTAGGTGACTAAGTCTCCCGGGACAAAATTAGGCTCTGGAAAACAAACTCCAGCTACAAAACCAAAATGAGATGTATTTAAAAGTATAATAGTGATTATATTAAGGATTTAGAATGGTGGCTTTCTAAGGCTTAATTGAATATTTTTAGTCTCTGATGAGGCTGAATGTTTCAGAAATTATTGTAGAAAGCTCAGCACCACAATAATTAAGTTACTGACTCTTCAGAATTTCAACTGCTCTGATCTGTCATGGTCTTCAGGTGTGAATTCCTGGGTACAATCTTGGGGAAAAAGGTTTGTGTTCTGCAGCAGGATCATCCTGTCCTTCACATTTACCAACCACATCCAGAACACACCAGAGAACACCCTCGACACAAACCCAGGAAAATGTTCCAAACTTGTGCTAGAGGAGTTACTTTTCATCCATTGACACATAAAACGAGTTAATATTTTAAATGTTAATAGATGAGTACTTAAACACATAACTGAGCTTTGTTGAATAGTTTTACTACCAATGTTTTATATTCTCTGTAATGAGCAATATAAATATGATCTTTCTTTGCTCATGAGAAAGGTCTTTTCTTCAAGGATACCAGTCCTTAGCATATGTTAAAAATGGGGTGACAAGTTAGGATAAGAACCAACAATTCTCAGTTTCTGTATGTAGAGAAATAACTCCTATCAAGCATCTTTGCTTGTAGCCTACTTTTGTCTGCCTACAAAGAACTTTACTTGTCAAGAATTGTAGGTACCCACTCCTCAAGAGGAAAGAATAGCTGGCCTCCAGCCTGCCACAGGGAGAGCTGAGAATTAAAAAGATCTTTCAGAGAACCTAAGAATGGCTTTAGCCCCTTCAGCAGCTGAATAAGTTTTTAGAACAGAAGTGCAAATGCACATGCTGCAACCCTCAGTAAAAAGCTGTCATGATTCCACAGTATTTGCAATCTAAAAATCAGCTTTCCCAGGCTCCCTCCTGCACTTTAGAAGTGCTTCTGATGTACAAATAATTTCTGGCATAGCTCTTGATAACTGTTGACAAATATTTGAAAATTATAACCTCCCGTTACGAATGTGAATTAAAGGGGTGTGCTGGAAGCTTTCTTTCCAGTACACAGTGTACAGCAGCATGGGCAGTCAAACAGAGCTACAGAATTGTTAGCCACAAGCATTACATGCCCTAGGCAGGTTTGCACCTGGCTGCCTTGACTCAGTCAAGTTCCTTGTGTGCTTGGGTACTGCTGGTGGTGGAGACCTTTATAAATGTACATGATAACAACTACTGCCAGTGCCAAATTTCTCAGCATGAACAATAACAACTTCTGAGCTTCTTTATCACCCAGAAGAAACAATCACTGCTTTGGACACATAGGCTTGTACTTCCGAAGCAGTGTCAGCCACTGGATGTGAGTGCAAGCTGTGGAGCAGTAAATCAAAGTTTCCCTACCCAGGGTGCTGTGAAAGCCACTACCCCAACACCACTCGTCTTTCCAAGGAGATCTCGTCACCCAATTCTTCCTGCACATTTTCCCTCTTCTCTTTGCACTTGCCCTTTTATTCTCTGACCTTCAATGACATCACTACCTCTCCCACACCATTCACCATGACTTTATCTCCCTTCCTCCACCCTGCCCCTTCCCTTGTGCCCTTCTGCCTCCACAATGTGTGATTCATTGGGGGATCCCTTTCCTCTCTTTGGTTTCCCTTTCTTCACTCCAGCCACTCTGGACCTTTAATTTCTCATGTCCTTCTGGCCCCTCTTGCCAAGGGAGGGACTGTGCTGAGAGGATCTGCCTGTTTGAAAGGACAAGGGAGAGTTGCTGTTCTGCCTCCTGCCTGAGAGCTTGCTCTAAGAATGCTGTGTTCTTAGGAGCGAGGCATGTTAAACATACATATTGTATAGAGTCAGGACTATGTCTAACCCCATTACATGCTCATACCTTGTCTTCTGTCCTGACAGTTTAAAATGGGAAAAAATTCCATTTATCCACAGTGTATCATGCCTTATATTCTCTCCTGGTCTAGCTGCAGTTTCTGCTTGGGCATTTGCAGGCAGAAGTTGAGGGAGCATAACCCAGATTCCTGCTGTCCACCCCAGGGAGCAGAGAGGTGAAGCTGTGACCAGAGGGACTACACAGAGGATTCAGTCAATTCCCAGCCTCACGCCTTCCCACTCCTCCTCTGTTCCAAGAACTCTCCAGCTGTCTCTGTGTTTGCTTCTGCCTTCCCTGTGGCATCTTCTTATAGTCTCTGCTCCTCTTTTGTATGCTGGAGAGCACGTTATCTGCAGCCCTCTTTTCTTCTCTTCTCTTGGACTGGGCATGCCTAGGCTCCTTCAGAGCTCTCATCCTGCCAAAGCAATGAAAGACAGTGCATTCATTGCTTCCCCTCTTTCATGCCATCCTTAACAACAACCAAACCCTTTCCTTCTCAGCCTTGCTCCTCTGTGTGGTTTTCAGCTGATTTTTACTAGGCCTGTGTTTGTCGTTTGAGATTGATTGCACAAAACCTGTAGGTGTAAATTTAATGTCAGTATTACTGCACACAGCACCATGATGTTTATACAATGTAAAGTACAGCTGGTTGTCCATATCACAGGTTTTGGGTGGCACCTGGCAAGGCTTTAATTTCAAGGTCAGGTTCCTAGATCCTTTTCCAGGTGAGGCACTAAAGACAAATACGCATGAAGTTTTGGAAAGTGAAACAAGAGGCATCTCCAACTGGTGTGATGTCCTACCGCAACACTCAAACAGGATTTTTCAGAGCCAGATGAAAGCATGACAAATTGGTGAGAGCAAGGATCAATCAGTTGCAGAGGAAAAAAAACCCAACCCCACAATGTTTGCCCTCATGGCTGCATTCATGGACTGGCTGACATTCCTGCCGCATGACAAATGTGCAGGCATCGGTCTTCCAAAGCTGGAAGGAGAAACAGCAAGAATGTGGGAGAACAGAGAAGAAACCAAGAGCATGATGGAAGGATTTAAGAAATAAACCCCACCTTTATGGAAGGATCTGGGCTACTCATGGATATCCAAAAGGGTAGTGGTGGTGAGGGGACCAAAACCAGGAAACATGTCAGATGTGCTGAAAGAAGGTGGAGTAGCAAGACATGGAATGCAGGCTCTGTAAAAAAACTTGTGTGAGTGAGACATTTCTTGTCTATAAAGGCTTATGTGTCCTTTTACAAGCCTTCAACAGAGACATTGCTGAATGATCTTTGATCAAGTCTCCATATTCTTGGTTTTGTCCTCTTTTCTGGGTTGTCTGAGATGCTTTGGTGTTAGAGAAGGAAAGCAGCCCAGTTTATGGAGTCCACTTTGCAGTATTGCTGCTGGACATGCTTAATCTTATACCAATGCTGACAGTTTGTCCTATCAATAGCCACAGGTGCCATTTCTGGTGAACAAGTGTGGTGGTGTGAAAATACAAGATTCATGAAGTCTCTCTTATACACATCCTTGAGAATCTCTGCATGGCCTCCTGACCAGGTTCTTGCATGGGCTTTACAGAGCACAGGTGGGGTTGAAGACCACGTATGGTGAAACAAAGCATCCCAGCTCCTAAGGAGTGGAGGCTAAGGGGGAGCAGACAGAGAGAGTTGTGCTAAGAAAGGCTCAGCTGCATTTGAGCCTCTTCTACTGGCACAAGTTCAGCTTGTGTTCGTCTCTAAACAAGGGAAGGCAGCAGCTTTTTTGATAGCTGGGGTCAACTGTCTCACAGATTTTTGTCTCACCCCTCCTCCCACTCCCACGTCCTGAGAAACACGGAGCTGTGCACGTCCGGAGGAAGCTGGTGAAGGAAAGAGGTTGATCATGAAGTTTCTAGATTCCTTATTGTCAGACCCTCAAGAATCTGCCCAGACAGTCCCTCCTAAGCCACCTTTCTCCAAGATGCCATGGGAAAGCTTTAGGTACAGAAGGCAAACAGCTCTGGGCATGCATGGAAACGTACCAGGTTATGCCCTCTAAGCTAAAGCAGCCTTCAGGATGCTCAAGAGTTTGGTAATATCAGAATCATGGTTGTCTTTGACAATGCAAGCCTAGGAAAACATCATCAATTTTGCATTATGTCCTCCCTGAGAGGCTCAGTCCACTCTGGCAAGGACAGTGTGTGATGTTCTTTGGGGCTCTGAATAAGTCCATCATGCACATGCAAATGGCTTATCATGAAATGGGCTTCTACCTTTAAACTGATATAAATTCTGGAAAGTGCGTACCCAAGTGACAGGCAACTGCAGATTAAGTTATAACAGACAGTTTCAGGCTATAGTAGTATAAATGTTTATACTACTTGGCATCTATCTACAAGTACATTTATTTACATTGGAAGTTAAATACATTTAAGTGTCTACTGGAAAAAACTTGTTAACGTGCAAGTAACCCCTGAGATCTGCAGCAAACTGGACCAGTGGAACAACAGAAGATTTACTTACACTTACTGGCAATTGGCCCTAAAATATAAAGCTAGAATCAATAGATCTTAACAGTTTACAGGCCAGGATAGAAAAATAAACAAAACTTTGCCTGGCTATGTGCTAGATTTCCTTGTTTACTGCAGGGCTGTATCTTGAACAGTCACATTTCAGCTCTATATTTAGGCAACATTCATGGAGAGGAACCATGATATCCAGAGCTCCTGAGCTGTGCGTTTCCCAGGGAGACCTCAGGGAGCAGCTGATATCTTGTTTGCTCTTCCAAAGAGCTCTGAGCCCCTTCTTTCCTGCCACATCCTTCTGAGAAAGGCAATTTCTTCCTCACACCCCTTTGGATGTGTGAGGGGCGTCCTCATGAGTGGACAGTGCTGCCAGCATTACTCTGTGCCAAACAATCCCACAAACAAGCTACCAAGGGCTGCTGGATGAAACAGAAATGACATGTTGCAAAATAAGCCCGAAGTTTAATCATTCTTGAGGTAATGTACGTTAAAAGGAAATGAAACTCCTCTCTAGACAAGTGATGTATTTGCTTATTGTCTGAGGAACTAAACACTGTGAAAAGGAAAACAGAGTCTGTAAAGTGTTGTAGCAAATTTTCTGCAGCTCAGATGGTAAAACTTGCCTTTTACCGGCTATAGACATAGTGATAGAAACCATCCCCTGGTGAAAAACTGAATTTAAAATTAAAGAGTTGTTATGATTATACCATAAAAGTCAGTCAAACTGAAAATGAAAGCAAAACCCATGAAGGATTTACATGGATCCTTCAAGAGACATTAACCTCATGAAAAATCCACTTCTCTTTGCAAGCATTTCACGAGCAGAAGGATTTAGTGCTAAGGAAGCACAGAGTTTATTTAAAGTTCCCCTTCAGCAGATGGGTTTGAAACAAGCCCATGACCCCTTAGGGGCTCCTGGATGCAGGTGGTCATTTTGGTTTGGGACCTCAGGGGATGTGCACTCTCTCTGCCCTGTTAAGAGAGGTGATCTGACTGCTGGGACTTTTAGAGGCAGAGCTAACACAAATAAATCAGTTTAGCAAATGCTGCTTTTCTCTTTCCCCCTAAATGTGTTCATGGGTCCTGTGCAGCACTTATAGAGGTCAGGCTGAGCAGCTGTTGCCCTCATAATTTCCCATTTTCAGTCACACTTGACAAACCTGTGTTTTTTCGCTCCTCTTGGAAAGACTAATGTCTGATGTCTGCTCAAATTTACTCAGTAAATAAAACATTGGGTGGTGTCTCTGTGTACATTTAGGAGTGTAAAAAGTGGCAAAGGAGGTTTATTTGAGCTGCTCTAGAATAAGGGCAACCATTTGCATGGCTCATCTGACCCCTTCAAATAGAGACAAAAGATTATCATGATTATTTGCTAATTGTAATTTTAACCTGTTAAATAAAATATGTATTAAGACTATATAAAAGAATTGTCACAAATATAAAATATCATTTAGTATAATTATTATCAGTATCTGAAAGTGGAGCTGGAAAATTTTCTCGTATGCTCACCAGCAGAAAAGTTTCAATGCTAAGCCTTTATAACAGAGATGAATTTATAACAGAGATAAACTGCATTTAGATGCATTCATGTGTGCTTCAGCCTGCTCAAGGCAGTTTGTTGGTTCTTCTCTTTGAAATAAGGCATTTCTGTTTACATTTCTGTTACAATTCTGTTTGTTACCTGTACACTGAGTAAAGGCAATGTGCATGAAATCTCAGGAATTAAGCAACAATAAAAATTCAATGGCAACGGATTCGCGTCTGTTAAATTCTTTTTGCATTGCGGTTAATCATTTCATGTGAATTCCTGGTCATCCTGAGTCATCGACAGGTTTTTATTGGCTTCAGTGGGGCTAGGACATCGAGGCAGACACATTCCAGACAGATGAAGAATAAACACCTCACAGTAAAATAAAACAACTGCTTTGCCACTAGAAAAATGCTATCAACTACAATTAAACTTACTATGCTGTATGTAAAGGTAATTTCTGCAAAAATATGGGTGGCTTCTACCTATTTTTATACATATTTGATTATGACAACCTTTGCAACTGGTACAGACCCCCAGACGTATTTTCCACTTCTTAGTGGTGGTGGCATTCAAACCACTCTGGTTTTGCACCCGACAAGCCAAAAGCATATACATACATTCTAGCCTTGTCCAAAAAGAAGATTGTACCAATTTATCTCAATCTTTTCTAAATTGGAGGAGTTAAATTGGTATGTGTGTGTGTTGCAGCTGAGGATGCTGATCTACCCTTCTCTTTCAATTAATCTCTCTGGCAGTTGCAGCACATCCTGCCTCCCAGCCAGTCCCTGTGTGCTCGGGAGAGGTTCAAAGACTGGAACTAGAAAAGGCATGGGCTGCAAACAAGACAAAGCAGAACTGAAACTGAAGTTCCGATGTGTTTTGGTTATTGCTCAGACCTCCTTTGCAGTATGACACCTCACCGTGCCCCAGGTTAAGAGACTTGTCACCAGGATCTGTTTGAATCCTGCTTGAAAGGCCACATTTCCTAATGCTGTTGAAATACATTGCCCTTTCCAGAGCCACAGTGCTGAAATAACTAACATTTACCAAATTCTAGTAACAATCTGTCTTTGTAGGGCTTGAGCTTAATAACCACCTTCAAACTTCTGCTGGCAGTCATTCTCACTTTTCTCTCTAAGATTCAACCTGACCAACATTAAGGCAGACAGATGCTGACACTCCCATCACTCTGAGTGGTTCTGCTCACCACCTGCATCTTGTCCCTGGGCTCCTCGTTTCTTCATGCTGTTGTAAATACTTCTGCAGTCCCTCAAAGAACTGCTAGAGCTGGGGGAGGAAAAAAAGGATACCTCACATAGGGACCTCCTGGGATGAGGGGCAGGACCTACATCATCTCATCCTTGCAAGGGCCTCCCCACCACATCTGCTCTGAGCACAGACAGAGCAGCCCCAGGGAGGCCGAGCAGGGACATGTGCTTGTTTCCTCAGGGGCTGCCAGAGAACCAAATGCTGGCAAATGACTGGTTAAAACTCTTTCAAGTTGGACTTATCACATGTATAGATGGAAGATAAATTGGAACAGCTCATTTAATGAAAAAAAAGGTCCCAGCCCCTGGCTTTGCAGTTGGTCTCTTTGGATCAGGGTAGGGAAGATGTGATGGTCATGAAAATGACTGTGGCAGCAGGAGTCTCTCTGACTCAGTATGGTCTTTGTTCCGCACCTGCCTTTTGGTTGAAGCCTTACTTGAGGTCTCTGGGATAGGCTTGACTCAACTAAGCTCTAGCTCTTGCATGTGGTTTTCTCAGCAACTGGTTTTTTGGTACATTATTGTTTCCAGATATCACAGAAACAAGTCAGGAAAAGGGGCCACAGATTTGTGACCATTTCAAATTATACAAAATGATCAAAGTAATCTCCTTTTATAATGGCAAGAATGAAGAAGTGGTGGTAAAACAACAGTTACTTGAAAAGATCATGGATTAATTGCAAATTAGTGTTAAGGACACTCAGAAACCCACAATCTATTTTGCTTGAAGAAAGTTCTAGTGATCACTGCTGCTTCATGGCTCACCTGTTAGCTCTACTGTACTGCCATTTGGGAGGCGGGTGGACTTGGAGATGATTGCCTAAGCAGGTTCTGTGGGCATCCATCTCCAGTCAGTGCAAGCTCTGAAGCAGGAGAGGCAGCAGGTGACCGTGTAATAGTCTCAAGGTTTTGAACTCTGCCTGTTATTTCTGCCTCAAAGGAGAAGGCTTCCCATGCTTGGTGGGAGCACATCTAAAACATGAAAGGGCAGCACTTCAGGGGAAATGCTCTCATGTTCTAGGAGTCTGGGAAGCAGAAATTCAAGTGATAAAGTTACTGTAGTTGAACATGTTACTTCCCATCACCCGAGGTAAGGTAACATGTTTTGAGCAAGCTGCAAGTGAAAGGTATTGAGCATTGAGAGAAAACCTCTCCCTGGAGCTTCAGCCAAGGCAGTCCCTGCCCTTTCTTATCCTTCTGGCCTCATCTGTGCCTTCCTGCCCTCCTGATCAGCCCTCCTTTGACACTGACATGAGCCAGACCAGGGAGCCAAAACAGCAGAAAGACCATCCCTTCTTCTGGAGGATGAGTTTAACTGGCTCCCAGGAGGAGTCCCGGTGCCAGTGAGGAGGCTCCCAGGAGNAGAGGGGTGGAACAGGTGCTGGGCACAGCAGAGGGGGAGCTTTTCAGCTGCACGGAGTGGTTAGACAGGCTCTGCTGTAAAGCCAAACCACACCTTGAGTTACACCATGCAGGCATGGAGCTGGGCTATGTGAGCGTGTGGGACGGGTTACCATTGCTCCATGTCATTGTCACACTCTGAGTGCAATGGCCTTCCCATGCAAGGCTGGCATTCCCTGCAGCCTTAGAGGAAGTATTTGATTAACAGGTTGGTCTCATGAGCTGCAGGGGCAGACCTGAGAGCTCTGTGTGCTGGCCAGCCCACAGCTGAGTTCTTGTCAAATCCAGCCAGGGATGTTAAATGAGGGTTACGGAACATGAAGCACGTGCGAAGCACACGTGCCTGTGCAGGGGTGTCCCAGAAGAGGCTGAGGCACAAAGACATTTTGGGACAGGATTGGTCACTCTGAACTTTAAACATCTGCAGTAAAGGCAGCTACACTGATATAGCTGGCAAGCTACACTCCTTTTGTAATGAACTGGAGAAGAGTAGCCCTTTTAGGATGTAGTTCGTCCCATCCTGGTACAGATACATGCAGCTAAAGGTGATAAATACTAGTCTGAAATTTCAAAAAGGCACAATTCTCCAACAGGCAACTATTTTTAAGTGAGATAGTCATGCCCTATGAAGGCCTGTTCCTTTCCAGGTGACAGTGCAGAGAGCCTTTGGTGGCTTGCTTGAGTGGACACTTGGCCAGAGGGATCCTACCAGTTCTCTCCCAGGACCTGAAGGCTGAGGAAATGTGAGTAATGTAGTTCTCCATGTTTGCAGAATCAAAAGCACATTCTCATTGCAAAGTGGTAACTGAAAATTGCATAAGACTGAGAGGCAAAGGTAGTGATGAAAGAAGGAACTGCATTCCATTCTCTGAAGAACAAAAAGCTTTTGAAAGAAGAAGAAAACTGCCACAAATTCAGCTTTGTTCTGGACTGACGCAGGTATTTCTATGCAGTGTGATGCTGACCACACAGCTGCTCCTTGGCAGCTTAAGCCTTGACACCTCAATGAAGTTTGCTCTGGTTTCTTTCACCATTAGCATCTTCAGATATATTTTATTTTATTTAGAAAAGTATTATTTGGCTCCCTCTAAAGCCAAAGGTAGATGCTACTCAATTTTTATTCTGAACATCAATCTACATTGTGTAAACCCTCGAGGCAATAATTATTCAGAAACAGACTGCTCGGTTCAGCTGGAAGCCCAGGCACTGTTACAGAGTTTTTCCAGCTATGAGAAACTGCCAGCACACCTCTGTCTCCTGGGGGTATAAAGAGGCAGAGCTGCCTCTTTGCTGCCAGGAGAAACCCCAGTTACGCTGGCAACACTGGCAGCACTCCTTCCCTCCAGGGGCTGCTGGCTCTGCCATGGCAGCGAGAAACAAAGGTTTGTCCACTTACCTGCAGCAGGGATGTTTTGTCAACCGAGTGCACAGGTCAGAGTTTTCTGCAGCAGAGGAGGTACCTACTGTGCTTGACCTTGATGTCTGTACATTTTATTTCTTCCAGCACAGGTTTTGACTGCTGATTTTGACTTATTCGTTCTGGGGTTGCTGGTGATGGGCTATTTAGCATATAAATGGGAACAAACACCCTTCGGAGAGTTTTTAAAACCATCACACTTCACAGGTTGCTAAACTTCCCTTGCATTATCTTATTAAATAGTATGCATCTATTCAAATGACATTTATTCTTAATATATTGAAGATGCTCATGTAAGTGTAAAATATATGTTTAAGAACAAGTTATTTTCTCTTCTTAAATTTGGTCTTCAGCTGCTGTTTTATTTAAATGAGAGGTCACAACTGGGCATTGCATCATAACATTCACCTGGTTTTGTAAGAATCATGACCACCTGCGACGTCTTTGAAAGGAGGAAGACATACGCTGATAGCTGCCTTCTCCTTCTGAAGAGTACATATCCTTTTGCCTCTGCTTGAGATGAGAAAACACACAAACCAATGCTGTCATTTAAACCAACCTACTAATATTTGATCCTGCAAGTGTTAAATGGTATCATTGCATAGTTTCACTTCCTCTCCAACAGGGAGAGAACTACACTGTATGACATGATTTGTTTATATTCCTCTCCTATTCCAGAGTTCCAAAGCACATTGATAGGACCACTGTGTCAAACACTTTTGTTCCTTTGGCACAAAGCAATTTAAAATTAATTTTTTGAGCAAGTTTTCTTTTCTTAACCTCTTCTCTAAACAAAAGGGATCCTCAGAAAATTTTGTGTTAGATATTACGGCCTGAATAAAAGCCTGTGCCCTCTAGAAGAATTTTCAAGTGTTTGGAGTGATAAACTCTGTCTCTAGAGACGAGTAATCCAACATTGCTGTGATTCTGTCAGTGGCAGATATGATAGATGTAAGTTCAGGTATGCATTTCAAGTGAGTACATTTAGGCTACTATTAAATAATCACTTTGGATAATGTGAAGTAAAATGCTTTTAAAGAAGATATTTTATGAAGTCTCCGAGCCTGTTGGATCATAGATAAATGACTGCTAGAAGAAGAGCTCATTGGCAGCTCTCAGCAGCAGGGTGTGACCAGGCTACAGATACATTCAGCCTGAAGTACCTGGATGGGGACAAGGTGGGGACAAGAAGGTAAATTGAGGATGTACAAGGCTACCTACAGACTCTGCTGCACAATGCTCAGGCTGTATTCTCTACTCAGTTGTGCAGGAAATAGTGACAAAAGCAGCCTCCAGCTACAAGAACATTTTTAGGTTACTATAAGGAATGAAAGCAGGACAGAAGAGTCAGGGGAAAGGGGAAGGAAAAGAGGAGCAGATAGAAGAATATCTTCTGCTAAACTAACTTTGTCCTCATCTTAGTCTTCTTTGGGCAGCCCAGTCTTGCTCTAGGGACAGCTGCACAAGCTGTGCTTTGACACGGGTCCTTTTGCCTGACCCATTTCATTTGTTTGCTACCCTATTTCTTCTAACCAAAATAAGCAGGAAACGTGCCTGCAAGGACCAAATATGTATTTAATGATGACCATGTGGAGACAATAGCATTATTTATTGCCTTCACCACTCCTCTCCTTTGCCATGGAGGGTCATTTCCATGTGCAATTTCAATGCTGCTCCTCTCCCACAGTCTTTCCTCTGCCTGCCTTGAAATGAAGTCAGCCCACACCCCAGCCCAGGACAACAGGCTGCCACTCACTTCTTTCCAGCAGGGATTTAAAAGGAAGGTGAGCAATTCGTTGTGTGGCAGGACTGGAAAAGACTCTTCAGCAGGTGCAGAAACGTTGCACTAAAAATTTCTTGCAATGGAGAAACACTTGAATGTTCTTAATTTCAAGGAAACTTGGTAGGTTTTATGTGTTGTTTGCCAAAGATTTATTATGTGTGTGTATTCAAATAAAGGCCATGATATTTGCTTAGCAGCAGGAGGGCGTTAGTGTGTGACAATGCTCTCTAACATCCATTCCCCAGGATCTGGCCAAAGCAACCTTTCCATGCACTGTATGGGGAAAAAAAAGTATCTAGAGCTAAATTCTCTTAAAAATGTCAACTCAAAACTTTCTTATGTTGTTTTCTCTAATGCTGCTACTTATCTTCATACTTGTTTTCTTATCTCATTTACAACAATCTCAGCCTCTGAGCAGTGTGGAGGTTACAGACAGGAATGGAGGCACCATCACATGGCATTACCTCAGTTCCTCCATCCCAGGAACCTGCCTCCAATTCAAGCCATGCTCAATAGGCACAGATTAAAACTGCTGAAGGAAGGAAAAGTTTGCTTAATGCTGGATGGGGAGTAAATGTATTGAAGTCCATATTGCATGATGATTCAATGGGTGAGAGAAACCCTGGGAGCTTAGAGACCCTGTGGAGGAGAAAACACAGACATGAAAGGCTGATGATTTACATTTAGTAGTTGAAAGACATATAAACAAATCCTTGTTAAGTCCCTCTGATACGTGAATCACTGCCACCAGTATTAAAATGTCAAATGATACAAATGTTCAAAATGATTGCTGAGGTGGCAGTTCTTTTCTAAATCCCTGATTTCTGTTGCTCCACATCTTACCTTTGGAAGTGAAGTTTTTCCATTAGCCTTGATTTGGAAATGAAAAATTGTGGACTTTCAAGACTTAATTTCAAACAATGCTACCCAGCATAAAATAGACTCTGTTCTGAAAAATGTGTGGCTGCCTGACATTTTCTATCAAAGCTGCTGGCTTTACAATTTTCAGTCTTATGATTCTGACAAGTTGGGAAAAATGTGTGAGGAGAAATATTATACAGATATTAGGGCTTAGGAAAAAATTGCTCTGCATTTGACGAAAGTTGATTTTCATTTTTTATATTCAGAATAAAAGAATTACTGGTGACACAGATACAGTCTTAAAGAGTTTTGAAGCCATTCTTTCAGCTACAAATCATTATCTGATTTTATCCAGGGGGTTATTTGGAAGTGCCATACAGCTGCTGTATATGGATGATAATGCAAGTCTTGTATTCCATGTGAGCACTGCTGAGATGTGCCTTCCATGAAGCTCAAAGCCCACCTGACCCATCACCTGGTTACCTGTGGTTATTTTTGTGGAGCTGATGGGAAAGGCAGCCATGGGAATGTGGTGTAGGCAGGACCACAGCATGAGCCGGATTAATTGCAGGCCCTGTGGTAATCAAGGCTTCAGAGTGTATACTTACCACGGCCTGGATAAAATAACTTCCAACGGAATTTAAAAAAAAATAAGGATTATATGGAGGCCTTTTATAAATGGTTAAGGACAGGCCGTTCTACTCAGGAACCCGTGGCTGGCAAAAATTCATCCTGTTTCAGCAAAGTACTTAAGTACATGCTTAACTTTAACCACCTGAACTGTCCCACTGGAGCCATGGAGATGACTCATGAACTAAAGTTAGGCCCCTGCTTGCGTATCTTGCTGTCTGTGGGCTCCTGCAGTATCTACTGCCAGATGTTTGGGGAAGGAAATGAAAGAAACTCTGTAGTGGACAGTTAAGGGAGTCATTAACTAACAGAGGAAACTTTGTATTGCTTCCAAATATCTGAAAAGTGATCTAACGTGATTGTGGATATTTTGGTAGTCCAGACATAGGTTTAAACCATTTTTAGTCCAATTCAGGTCTTGACGTTTTATGTTTATTCCCCTGGATTGTTCTCTAATGCTCCAGTCTGTCTACATTGGGGTTTATCAACTTTGTGGTTTTATCTTAATCTAAGTATGCATTAATATTCCTCATGCACTTACCATTATATACAAAATTGCTGGGTAAGAACATGTAATAAAGAAAGAAAAATGCTATGTTCAGTGGATGTAATGTTGCATTGTAGAAAGGCTAAAGTAGAAGATGGTGGGGTTTCCAAGGTACCTCTGCTTTAGCAATTCATCCACTGCTTTTCTTTTCTTCCTTCCTTTCTTTGCAGCATACTCATCTTCCACTTGGATTGTCTTCCAAAAGCTTCTTAAGGAAAAATAGCACAATCCCTGCACAAACAGCACAGGGTTGGGATAGTGTTAACAGGAGATTCCAGCCTGAAAATCTCACAACAATTTGCTATGCCATAAGCAGCACTCGTTACAATAAGGTCTTTCATTCGGATTATACAACCCTGCACGATGCCCCGCACCGCTCAGCCCAGCTTTAAAGGCAACCCTTCCCACAAAACAACGCACAGGCTGGATACCTCCAATGTATTCTCTGTGAGATGGGTGAGGAGATCCTCACTTGCAGCGCTTCAGGCATTTTCTAGAAGTGCTGTTTCTCTAGCTCTGGCTTACTTGGAGTTTTGGGAAAAAGTATTGCAGACCAGTGACAGACTGTCATAACCTGAAAGAGAGACCGTGAAAGATTTATTAGGGGAATGTTCTCCTCGAACACAGCTTTCTTTGAGGGCTGACACTTCATTTCTTCTTGGTGCCACCTCTGCAGGCTCTAGGTCCCAAAGTGACAGCAATAGAATAAAACTCATCATCCCCTGTCTTTGTCATCAGTGTGGACTGAGCCCAGTGCCTCCTGAAACCACCCCAGACTGCTCATACACAGATGACCATCTCACATTTTAGTGGAGCTACTTCCTCTGGGCCAGACTGGCCAAGCTGCTGTTCTGTTTGCTGGCAGTTTCTGCAGAGGTCAATCCTCGGCTGGGTATCACACTTCCTTTAAGGCAGAGTGCTCCAGCATAGGTCTGAGACAGGCTAGAAGGGGGCTGAGCAGGAAGCCTGATTTTGCTAATATGTGGTTACATAATTCTGCAGGGGCATGGAGGCCTTGGGGACATTCCTTGCTGTGATCACCAGCTTTGTTTTGAACAGCATTAGAAAAACAACACACAAGAGGCCACACTCAAAATGTCATCAACTGCTTGAAATTCCTTCTGTGTGAGTTCTGCCTTTCCTTAACGTCCTTAACGTTCATGGGAACTCTGCCAGTTATTGCCCTTGTGCTAAAGCTCTGCCTTGGCATTAGTGTCCAGCCAAGCCTGATCTCCACATTAACTCAGGAGATGGCACAGCACTGATTTCTAGTCTGAAGCAGCACACAAGGGTATTGTGAATATGAACATTGTTATTGACCTTAACTTTCATCCTATATGACAGCTACTTTTAGTTATGTCATATCCTATATGCCAGACCTCTCTTCTTTGCTAACACTGGAAGGGAAACAATGGCTTGTTGTTTCTCTGAATTACTATGGCTACTCTTAATTTCCATCCAGAAAAACCCTTCCCACTATTTACAGATCATAGATAACAGTGAATTAAACACTAACTGATATTTTAGAAAGATCCTCCACTGCTGTTTGAGCAAATAAGCCAGTAAGGGAATATACAGCTATAGTTCTTCAGTCCCACTAGGTACCCCTAACATCTAGGAAGTTTTTAGGGTGTATCTTTTTTTGAATTGTTGCTGAGCTTTCAGTCTACTTACATGCCTGTATAACATGCACAGCCACAATCGATGCTGCTCTGTACTGAGTCTAGAATATAATTCAGGACAAAAATTAAATACTCAGATGGGCAAGGGCATTCAAAAAGGTGATACACTTGTTTTCTCTGGTCAAGAAGGAGGGTTGCTGCAGTAGGTAGTTCCTCTCTTTTGTGGTTTTTGAGCAAAGTTTGAGCAAGGAGCCATCCATCTGGGGTATTTCCACCTCCCTCTGGGCAGCTGCTGTCAGGGCTGGCAGCTCTTGTACAGCAGTTTCTCCATCTGGGAAAGCAAGGGGTCCATCCTTGGTACCGAGCTGTCTGTCTCCTCAGAGCTCTGCAGTCTGGGCCCACACTCCTAGGCAGGTGGATCAATAACACTAAAAACCTTATTAAAAATTAGACCTAGGCTCACTAATATACACCAATACAAAATTGTTTCAGGGCACATGACCTTTCAAAAATGTATTATCATCTTGCATTTGGCACTGCTTTATGTCCCAGTGTACTGAAGTGTCAAGGTAACATGCAAAGCCACCATTGGTGTTAGTATTTGTACAGGATCAGGAGCTCTCACCTTGCCGTGAATGAGGAAGGGGGAAAGGGAAGGGACATGCAATTCCCTTGGCTCCTTGTACAAAGAGCAGTTGGAGCCCAGCTCCTGAACATGGTCTGTGGGTTCCTCCTGACGAGACTCCTGTTCATTAAGGTTTTCCATGTATTGCAGAAAGAGACTTACTCTGACCTGTCCCACTGCTTCATACACAAGAGTTGCAGCTTTCTAAATAATGTTACAGCTCCTGTTCTGGGCTGGATGCTAAATCTTGCTGTGAGATGTGGCCAGGGCTGCTGCTGACCCTGTACCAGGTCCTGATGTCAGCTGTGTCCTTGGCACTGAGGTCACAAGATGCCTCCCTGGCCTTGGGACATCCTGTGCCACGGGAATAGGTGGAATCATTTCGGTGTCCTCCCCTTTAATTCAACTCCATGAGTGTGAAAAAATACCTTGTCTCTCCAGTAGTTTAACCAACATTTTCCCACTGTGGTTTGACCAACAAACCAAAATGTTTCAGTGGAACCTCACCTGTAAGGAGGATTGGAAGAGTGATGCAGGGAGCTTGGGTTGCAGTCAGCCCCTTCACAGGGAGTGCAGGAATCACCTTTCATAAAGGGGATTCTGCATTTGGATGGCAATTAGTTGACCTGCAGGTAGGTTTAACCACAATATCTTCCCAACTCCAGGTTCATTGCTGTAGGCATTGGATATGTGACTTTGCTACTCTTTTCAGACTCACTCTGTTTTGCTTTTTCAATATTACTGTGTGCATTTATGGATGAATTGTTTCATATATATGTCTGAGAAGAAAATTTGTTTATATAAATGGATGAATGCATATAACAATTAAACTGGTATATTAAAAATAGCATCATCTCATCCAAGTAAAGAGCCTACACTACAAAACAGCTTTATTGCAAAAGTGCCTTGTAATGCTCATTTCATTCTTGTAAACAATGCATCTCTTTTAATGTGGACTGCAAAAATCACACACAATACTTTGGTTCAGGAATCTGCTGGCTGATTTTCTGAATCACTGTTTTTAATATAGGGGTTTGTGGGCGTCTATAAAAGGGTACTATATATAATTCTGAAGAGCCATCTCATTCAGCTTCTCCAGCTTACTTTACCAGTTTCTCCTGATTCATTTTTTAGTGAATGCTGAGCATTTTAAAGAGAACAGACTGAGCAAAAATGCTCTATATAGATCATTATAGTTTGCAGCTCTGTGACTTCCCAAAAGGTTATTATATCTCAACCAGTGAGAAATGGCTCTTGCTGAGTAAGAAATTATTCCATTGTGCAGCATTATTCAAGCAATTAGAAATCATACTGTGTACAACATACTGTATCTCTAGGTAGCAATTCTGGGTGTTGTATCATGCTTACTTCAGTGTGTGTAGCTACAGCAAAAGTACTACATTAACAATGCAGCTTCCTCTAAACCAACAGACTAACAGATTCATAAAAACAACAATATACCGTAATTGCAATGCACCGTTCCATTGTCTTTAGACATCAAAATTCTTAGTTCCAGAGTCTCTTGGACTCTCAATTTCCTTGGCATTTATAAATTCTTCATCTAGCTAGAGAGAGTGGGGTATATTTCTTTGAAACCAACAGAGCAATATTTTATAGCACGGAGAAGATGTTCACAGGAAGCAAGAGGTAATGTCCCTTTCCTTCCACAGCGCTCCTGACTCTCACTGCTCCAAAATGCCCAAAACCCAGACTTGCATTTTCCTTGGCTAGTACAACAGACTGCCATAAAACTAAGTAGAACATTTCTAAGAATTTCTAAAGACCAGTACATAGTCAGCCTTTTTCTCTAGGAAATTAGGCTGTATCAGCATATTAACTTGAAGCACCCAGCTTAAACCCAGCTTTGTAAATTATATAGACAGGGGTTAAGAAGGCCAGAGCTCACCAATTATCCAACTCTTGGGGTGGATCTCTTTTATAGGCAGAAGCAGAAAAAGACTAATTTAGTATTTTTAAAGTCACTTAAGATACTCTTATTGGTATGGGCTTCATTTGATAAACTCCCAAGAAAATTACAGTGATATTGATGACAAAAAGTGGCACAATGTGCCAGAGTGTTATGAAGGTGCAAAAGTATTATTAACACCTACCTAAAATTCACACAGTCAGTGTCTGATGTGACCACAGGAAGAAGAGTTCCCATCTTGAATGATTCTGTGATGTGTCTGCTTTAATAGAAAATGTTTTTTAGTAAGGAAGTGAGGGATCCATGGTGTGCTGCTCCACATCCATGCTCTAAACCATTTCAAGCCCCAGAGAGCAGCACAGAGTTATGTGTTTCCCCAGAGTACAGGAGTGAGGATATGACTCCTGTGCTCCATGAACCTGGCACACAGCCCATCACTAAACTCTGCAGTCAGAGCCTCCTGCCCTGTGGCTGTTCCCTGCGTCCCTGGGGAGGCAGGAGACACGCTGTGAGTTAAGTCTTGGTGATCCTTCTCCACAGGTATTGCTGAAGGACTTCTTACCACACACCAAAGTCACTGGGCACACCCCAGGGGTTCAGGAGGCTCCGTGATGGGGGGATGGCTCAGGACTGCAGGATCCAGTGCTGAAGGGAACAGGTCAGGAGTCATTGGACCGGTCTGGCCCAGGGATCCCAAGGTTCTGAAAATCAGTGCAAAATGTTCTCTGACACTGGGCCTCCTCACTATAAAAGCCCCCATAAAACCCCCAGTGCTGGGGGGAAGGAAAGAATGAGTGTGAGAGGCAGGGAAGCACAAACACTTCTGTATGTAATGTCTGCATTTCATAAGAGTTTCTGTTGCCATGGCAATGAACAGGGTATAAATACCTAGACAGATCTCCCTTGTGGCAGTGCATTCTGCTGCTCCTATGCTTCAAGGCCAGTCTGTGTTGCGTATTTTGATGGGCATCTTCAAGCCCTCTCTGGTAAAGCTGTCAATGATTTTGTTCAATCTCAAGCCTATAGTCCAGTGAGCAAAAGTGCTCTTTACACTTCATTCACCACAGCTTACTTTCTGACTCCTCCAAACAAGCAAATAAAATATTTTTAAACATAAAGATGGAGGATTACACCCTTAATAAATTTTTTTAGAGGCTAAATAATCAATAGGAAGAGGTACATTCTGGTTGATTTAGTTATATTTGAAGTCAGACTCAGCACAAGCATTTCCAATAACAATTTGGTGTGATGAAAACTGCTAATGCTGTTGAATTTTGAATTGTAATGGAGTTATAAGAGATCCAGGTTAGCCAGTCACAGGGAAGCATAGCCTTAAGCTGAGTGCAATAATTAAAAAACAGAGTGCCTGTGTTTCATAACACAGAAATCCTTCAATTGATTTTTCCAGGATGTGTGCAGTGTTGCATGAGATGCAGACAGGAATAGGTGGATTTTGTTATAAAATACCAAGCATAATCCTATGCAAATAATCTAAACATCTTATTTTAAAAGGTTCAATGACTCCTAATTCTTTTGGCAGGTTTGGTAATGGCAGTGACTAGATTTGCCAGGTCATCTCTTTTCTGTTCACCCATTTCTTTCCCATTCAACACCCACACGATTGGAAAGAGGAAAATGAAGCAGCAGAAAGATGTATGTATCCCCTTATTTATATATTTATTTATATATTACATTTATGCAAAAAGACAACTTCAAATGGGGAAAAAGCATGTTTTCATTTTGAAATGAGGTTTGCTCTTGTGCTGAGGTAGCCAAGTCAAATTCAAAGCCAAGCTAGGGCCACAGATTTGCTATTTTCCACATAAATTAGCTGGGTAAGTTACATATGGGAATCCCACATATGTTAACCCAACCTTGTGTGGCAAACACAATAAAAACGTCAAGCTGCCTGATTTTATCTTGTGACAGTTAACAGAAGATCAAGCCAAAATGAGAATGAGATAAATGCGCCCTGAAAGAAATCCATACTAGGATTAATTTCTTCCTGTGCTCTTCCTGTGCCTGGTAACAAGCATGTACATAATACAAAAACAGATGGGGCTGGGAGCAGGAGAAGAGTCATGGAAAAGCCAGGCAATGGGATGAAGGAATTCTTTCTGGTACAAACACGGTGTCACTTCTGACAAGTTGAAATTTTCTAGAACAGCACTTATTCTTCCTTTAAGTTCTGAATGGTACACAGAAGAGGCCAGTAGAGTTCAAATGTGAGTGAGAAGCAAAAATGAGTGAGTTTACCTCTTCTCCTAATTGGGTTATTGGGTTGTGGAGTCGTTATCCCTGGAGGAGTTTAAGAAAAGACTCGATGAGGAACTCAGTGACATGGCCTAGATGACAAGAGGCTTGGATGGATGGAGTGTGGTGCCCGTGGTTCCGCACTTGTGGGCCTGATCCCTGGCTGGGCGTTCACTTGGGAGTTGGACGAGATGATCCTGTGGGTCCCTTCCAACTCAGAATAACCTGTGAACCTGTGAATGTGTTTCCAGTTGTTATCATGAAGAATAATTCTTCATTAATCTCAATTCCTTGGTCCTCTTAAAATGGGTCTGCGCTTATTCCTCCAGCAAAACTGTAGTTTCCTCCAACTCCTCGCTCTTTATTTCCAAGCCTAACAATTAAAATTAACAGGGCAGAGAATCAAAGGAGTTTGGAAGAGGAAAATCTGCGGTGGCAGTGACAGCTAGTCAAGATGTATGTTTATCACATTGAGAGTATTTGAGACAGAGTTCTAATAGAATTGTACTGTAGTCCTGTGCTAAAACTGAATAAGAGTTCATACAACACTTCACACTAAAGAATGTCCTGATCCCACAGTACTCTTAAATTGAAAACACTTCCAAGAACTGAGAAACAAAATTGACCTTTCCTTGGACACAGCTGAGGTGATTCACGTAGGGACTGGAGGGGGAAGGGGACATTGCATGAGTCACTTCAGTTTGTTACGTGACAAGTACCTTCTCCTAATTGATTACTTAACCAACTTTCATTTCCATCTGCCCCCCTTTGACCACAACAGAACATGTCATCCCTGGTATGTGGTTTGTACTTGCCTCTCAATGGGGAAATAGGTTACAGAGGCTATTCAGTGGACTCACACAACTTGAAAAAAAGGAACAGAAAATTCTTGCTTGTACTGGAAAAACACTGCTCATTGACTCAACAACAGCCATTGACTCTGTTCTGATCTTAGACCCATCATCTCAGCTGAAGCCAATGGAGACGCAAAAAATGCATGAAAAATGCAATAAAAATAATACCACCTAATATATAATATCATAATAATAAATATCACCTCTTCTAATAGTAAATATCCCACTCAGTTAAACCTATAGTCAATCTAGCCCAGCACCTCTTCCTTCAGTGGCCAAAGCCAGAAGAATTTAGAAGAAGAGGGCAAGCATATTCCCTGTATTTCCCTGTCCCTAGACATCTATAGCTCAAGGATTTGCCTTTCTTAAATTCTAGGACAGATTTCCCGTACCAGTCTAAATGTTCAAAGACTGCTCCTAAGGGATTTGCCTTGTGTGGGGACTTTCCCAACCCATTTGTCTAACAGCAGAGAGAGGGCTGTCCCTGAGACCTGAGACTGCTGCTTTCAGGAATGAAGTACAGACTGATAATGGCTCCATCGTCCCAGGAGATGCCCGTTAAATTTGGGCATAGTCCACTGGAATGAAACAAAGTCTGTTTGTAAATTGGGATATGCCAAAGGAGGGAAAAAACCCAAGAAAACAACACTTGAAAAAAATCTAAAGCCCAAAGTACACTTAGGGAAGTGTTACAATTTAAATAGTGCGCATTTGGTGAATGATAAATAAAACATACAAGGAATGAGATAAAGGGTTATTTTTTAACATTGCCCTTCCATGTGAGCAGAATGTTAATTGTGTCCTTGATGTGCCACTATCAGTTATACTCTGAGAGAACTTCCTTGAGATGGTTTTGTAAAACTTTAAAGTCAGAACACATACACCAATGCGAAGATGCTGTTGAGGTAGGAACACCATCACTTCCCTGAGAGTGACAGTGTCACCACTGTCTGTCAGTGACACACTTTGTAAAAAGATTTATTCTTCCACAAAAGCCTTTACCGGTAACCTTGGGAAGCTGCAGGCAGGATATCCCCTGATGTCATACACTCTGATGTGCCAACATCAAGGGCATAAGCCCCAGGATGTCCCAGATCTGGCCCTGTGTTACCTTGGAAGCTGGACAAAGTTACCCTTTGCAGGCTTTTGTGTATCTACCAGAAATGGAACATGGAGCCTAGAGTGTGTTAGAGACAGTTTTATAAACAGCGAGGAGAGAGACACACGAGATTTGCCTTTTCTTCATTCTATTTCAGGGCTGCAGGTGAGTTGGGCATGCCTTGCCACAGTCTTTACAGTGACTAAAGACATTTTTCCTCTGGACTTATCACCCAGCAGTGATATCCATGTGACTGTTCTGCATTCAGCTGGCACCTCTGACAGTCTTGCCTGCACTCCATCCAGCAGCACTTGACAGAGGCCTGTAACCTCAGATTAAAGGGATGGCTGTAAAGTACCTGTGCATGGTGCTGCTCCACTGGGTCATGCCCGCAGGAAAGTTGTGATATCCTAGGAGAGAACTCCTACAGGTAGATAAGGATACTCACAATAAGACTATGTGATGATTTGGGGGAGAAGGCAGGACACCCACAGAGAATCTGCAGAAAACTAGGGTTATACTCATGGGGATTAATAAGAAACATTTTGCCTAATGCCCAAGGAGAATGGACAGAGAACAAATAAATATTTTTGCAGAATACTAAAACCTAAAACAAAATAGCAACAATTCTTCTGCAGCAGGATCCATGAAAATATACTCCATAATACAGGCAAATTTGGTCCAGTGCTCTGCTTACTGTGCCCCTACATCCCTTGATATCAACTGTAAAGGCAGCAGTGCATGTGTACATGTGAGTGAGTGTGACAGCAGTTAGGAGGATGAGAATTGAGCTTCTTTCTTTCTGGCTGCCTTTTAATGAATGAAAAATGAAAACTGAACGCCTTGCTACGTGATGCTGATCTCCACGTTTGGCATCTGGGATTAATTCTGCGGGCCTGCTGTATGTGGATCCCCCTCCACGTCTCTGCCAGAGCCACAGGCACTGGGAGTGCAGCATCCAGCCCCAGGTGCTGCTGTTTTCCTGCTTCCTGGGGATATTGTCTCATCATAGCCAGGAGGAAAAACAAAACAAAAATCCAAGCAGGCAGCTGCAGAACTGGCTTATAGACTTAAAATTCAGAATAGGTTACAGTAACCTAGCCTACCACACTCTTGCATTTGCCAAATATTTAAGCAGATAATGCAAATAATTGCAGCTAAAATCATTTCTTTCTGAGAAAAGAATATGGAGCGACAGGACAGGATATTGATTGGCTTATGTTAGGCATATTAAATGAATCTTAGCTGGTGTTGATATGTCTGTCAATTCACAAGAGGGGGGGAAAATGCCTTAAAGGAAATAAGCGGAGCAGGAAAAAGAAAATCTGTATTCAGGACAGTGCTCCAGGTACTGGATTGCAGCAGTGGCAGAGAGAGTGGAGGTGAAAGGGAGAAGCACATACTATTCCATACACTCTCCTGATCATCAGGCAAGGTGGCTGAGGCAGTGTGAATTATTTGGCTTTGAATAGGTATGTAAATAGCAAGTGAGTATTATCTCTGATCCTTTAAAGATTTTTAGTAGCCTTTTTAGATTCGAGTTTTGAGAAACATACAAGAAAGCTGATGATGATATACCTGGAAAGAGTGCAGAGCAGCTACCTCTGTTTTTTCTCACAGATGCTGCATTCACCACAGGGAGAGGAAGACAATCCTTACATGAAGAAGTGGAGGGCACTCACGAGGTGACATACTAACTCCACTTCTTTTGCTCTAGCTGAATAAATAAGCGTTTTTAAAAGCATCCAAGTTCAGTTCTGTCTGAGAAGCCAAATGTCTGAGATAGATCTGTGTGGTGCCAGACTTAATACCACGGCCATGTTTCCCTGACTGTACAGGCTTCTGGACTGGAGCAGGACAGTAAGACTTATTTCAGTTACCAAGAGCCATACAAAAGAAAATATTTAGACATCTGTACATTCAAATGCCCACTTGATAGATTTATAAATGTGCTCATGTACTTAGGCACCTGCTTTTAAATCAGTGTGAACATTAAGTAACAAAATCCTAGCAATCCCAACAAGCATGGTGTTTGTTCTTCCTCCTTCCACTCCATAAGAACCAGCCCACTGGTTTTTACTTGTGTGGCTCAGTTCTCTCAGAAAATGGGTTGGAGGCTTCTGTGTCATGTAAATACTTTTAAAAAAATTTCTATTGTTTTCATCCACCTGAAATAGATCAAATAAGATAAGGCTCAGAATCTCTGAGAGGGCAGCACTTGCATGGCTGCTCACACCAGCCTGTGGGCAAGGCTCCCTTCCTCATCCATTGCTTCAAGACTTTATGCTGTGAGGATGGACAGAAGATGTGCAAGGCAAGGAAAGATACAGAAAGGTGGTGACATGTCCAGGGCAGCAAGAAGCACAGCTCCTGCATTAACCCTGGCCGTGGCTCACAGTCACTGGCTTGAAACCGCTTGGAAGGGCTGCACTTTGTCCCAAAGCAACCTCATGCCATTTGCCAGTGATTTTGACCCATCACATTCTACAAAAGACAGTATTTTCTGCAGGAATGGAGGGAAATGACGTTTGGCTCAGCAGGGATGTTCACAAGTCACTCTGGATAATGAGGTTTCTGGTGCAACTGCCCAAATTTTCCTTTTAATTCTCTCATTCTTCTTGCATTAACTCAGACTTACACGGACTTACACATACATCTGCAACAAGCTCTAGACCCAGTCACTGGACTGGCTGTCAATAACAGTCAGATGACAGCCTGGCCTACTTTATATGTGAACAGTGTCTGGCAGCTGAATAAACGGTTGATTAAGAGCAATCTCTGTAGAGCAATCTGTGGAGACTGTCCTACCTGTGACTGATAGGCAGACAGTGCCCCTTTCTCACCACCTGAGGGATTTGCACCTGACCACAGTTATAAGTGTGCTTATGAATTACAAATATAGTTATTGTAATTTCCCATTCCTGAACATGCAATCGCCGAGTTTAAAGTGAAAATCGATTCAGAACATCGCATCCGAAAGGCAGAGCCTGCAACCAGCTATACTCCATCCTGTGTGTCCTATTCTCATCTCTGCTGATACTCTAAATACTGGGGAAAAAATAATCCTATTTTCCTTTCCAGTGCTCTCCAGGGGGCTGCATAATCTACCCAAGGGCTGGCTGCACAGTGTGTCATTTGGATCTCCCACAACAGCTTCAGTGGACAACCACTATGGAGTGAAAGTTTGTGTCAGTGCAACAACTGGATCTTTTAAAACTGAACAGGAACAAGCTACACTTGCTTTGAAGGGATATTCAAAGCAATTTCTTCCGTTCCAACCCTCCTATTTACCATTCATGGAGGATAAGATAACTAGCCTCCTCTGATGAGTGCTAAGGAGCTACATTCTTAAAGGAGGTGAGCGGAAGTTGTACTCATACAAAATACACAGGTATGCAACACATTTCCAAGCATGCTTTAAAAAGCTGCTCAGTCTACCTGGTATGATAATACAATCTCATACACTGGAAATATCATACAAAGGTGTGAAATACTTCAGAAAAAAAAAGAAGAGAGGACAAGCTGCAGTGTCAGGATCACCAAGTACTTACTGCAAACACCGTTGATAACTAAGCCCCTTTTTTTTCCCCTTTATTTATCCACTTAACAATGCAAATGCCTTTCTGCAGCCAGCTGAATTCCAATTGGTCCATTGATTATTTTAAAAGGTTCCCTTAAAAGTAATTATGAAAAAATTCATTACATGAGAGAAATCCTTTGGAACCTGAAAACAAAACAAAAAACTCGCCTTCCCCCCCAATAACAAAAACAACAAACCCCACAAACAACAACAACAAAACCAAACAAAAAAACAAACCAACCAAAAAAAGCTGAAAATCACAGGTTTAGGCTTCTGCCTTCTCCTTCCTTGAAGCCTCTACTGGCAAGGTTTGGAAATGCCAGTGATTATCTCAAAAAATAACAGAATATGAAAGCACTTGGCACCTTGCACAATCAGGCACTTAATGTCCTTACCCTCCCTGGGGCTCTGCCACTGACAGCAAACGAGCTGATGGCTCCTGCTGCTCCCACCAGCCTGGTTCTCTGTCTCATCCACCTACACATACTCACACATTCATTCTCTCCCTCGTGATTTATTCATTCAATTTATTTATTTATGTAGGTCATTTTCAGTAGTAGTTTTACAAACAATGGTGGAAGTGGATTGGAAGAGAGAAACAAAGTTGGGGGGAGAACTGGTGGCACACAGGAGAAACTCCATTCTACTGAAAACAAGATGTGCACTAGAGGACTGTTCCTGATTTGCTCCTCAGGCAGAGCCTGAGCAAATTCCAAGTGACTTCAGCTCCACCAGCCTTTGCTCTATGCTGACTTCTCACAGCCAGTTCAGCTGGTACTCATGCTCTACTCTCCGGGCTTACACAATCTTTCTGGTTGTACTTGTGGCCATTTAGAGCTCTCTGAAGACTATTTCTGCATTTAGAGACCATTATTTTGGTTTTCCAGTCATTTAGTTATTAATCCACAGGGGTCTTTGCAGTAAAGAATGGGACTATTTACACTGCCTAACCTATGTGTCTAAATTAGATTACTTCCCTTTATTTCCTCTTTAGCCGCTCTCTAAAGAAACTCCCTTTTCTACATTAGCCCCACTGGAACTCTAAGAATATTGCCTTCCTAAAGATATAATCAGACAAGTTAAGATCTGCAGATCTTAAGGCTTTCTGTCATGGAAAGAAGCTGTCTTCTTCGTTTGCCTTGTGTGCTATTTCCTGTCATCTTCCTCTTCCCTGCCCTTATTCCACCTCTGTTTCCCTCCCATGCTTCCTTACAGTACTTTTGACACTCACCTGACCCCTTACTGAGCTGATTCAGCTCACTGAACCAACAGAAAATAAATCCAGAGAAGTGAAAAAAAAGGACAGTTTTCTGATGGGTTAATGAGCTGCATGAGCTCAGTGAATATGAAAGTCAGCCCAAGGGTGAGTCAGGATCATGTAGGAGGGAGTGTGAAGAGCAAGGAGGATTGACCCTTTTCACAGCAGAAAGTGATCAAAAGAGCTCAGTTTGTCTCCACTAATGGTATCCTTAGTTGGGAATATAAAGTAGATGCCTGGAAATAGAAGGAATTTATCCTCACTGTTCTAGCTCTGCGGTAATGGATTTATATTTCATTTTCTTTCCTGTCTATGCTCAGCTGGCATGTTCTACCACAATTCATAGCCTGAGAGTATTATAGAGACCCCCTTCAAGCACAGCATCTCTATACTGCTAAAAAAACCTGCCTCTCAGGATGTTTCACAAATACATGAAACACTGAAAACCATTAAGCACCAACTATGACCTGCCCTGTTATGGAGCCTGGTGGAGAAGCACGTAAGGGGAGTTAAGAGCAGTTGTCAAACTGTGAAAGTCAAACTGTGAGAGGGAAATAAAACTTTGGCTGCTCTATCTTTGGTATTCTCAGACCAAGACCGGGCACTTTCTTTAAGATTCATTATGTTAAAGATGAGGTACATATTGTTGAACATGTTATGCTCAGTAACATGGTTAGTTCAGTGAATCTGAAGGTTCTGTCATATATAGGAGGTCAAAGGAGATGATCTTATATTCCATAAATCTGTAAAGCTCTGATTATTCAAAGGAAAAAAAATACTAAATTAAGACTTTTTGGTTAAAGAGCACAACCAACTCCCATTGTTCTTCCAAAAGAATAAGGAATTCCTTTGTCCTTCACCTTCATCCTTACTTAACAGGGAGAGAGCTCCTGTTCTGTTGATCTGTGGACATGAGCATAGAACCAGCAATTACAGAAGTGGCAGGTCATCTCTCTGTTTAGAAGAGTAATTTTTGAATGTGAATGTGGCATCTCAGCAGTCTCCTAGTGATGTTTTGGAAAATTTTTTGTCATTTCTGCTTCTCCCAGGACCTTTCATGCTCAGGCTGTGACAGAAGCATAAGCAGAGTGAACACGCCAAAAGGCACAAGATTATTCACTATGTGGAGACCTTCAAGTCCCTCAAAATGTATTCTGATTGCACAATTTGTGGAAGATACTTTGTTTCAGCAAGGCTCTCAGCCTTTCTTCATGGGTTAAGCAGAAATACATTTATTTCCTATCTTGTTTATAACTTTCTACATTCAGGTTGTCTGCAGATAAATATAGCCTGAACTACAGATATTAAAGTGGTGGGTCTCCTTTTTGTAAGGCTCCTTGAATCAGTGTCCTCCAGTGGTGTACTCAGTATCCTCGTTAACTCCCATTCCCATCATTCCTGACAAGTTATGGGCTACATTTCTCCTGCCTCGATTTAAAAGCTTCCTCTGGCTGCCTACAGTTTCTTCATTTCTCTCTAACTTTCTCTCTTTTTCTTATGACTAACGTATTTTTTTTCTGAGTCAAAATTTGTCACATATTTCTACTCAGAGCCCAGAACTACTGCAGCGAGTGACTCTGGTTCTGCAGCAAGTTGATTTCCTGTTGCAGCATTACACATGTTAAAGAAAACCACATCTGTTCAG
The DNA here is from genome assembly GCA_013390025.1 of Pitta sordida. Taxonomy (NCBI): domain Eukaryota; kingdom Metazoa; phylum Chordata; class Aves; order Passeriformes; family Pittidae; genus Pitta; species Pitta sordida. The sequence goes on along the minus strand of WEKX01017021.1, from coordinate 533,356 downwards.
AGCTGGATCCATTTTAAGAACAGTTATTTTTAGGTTGTAGAAGATAAGCAGTTGTTAAAAGAAAGGGCCCAGATAACTCCTTAAAAAATTAGGAACGGAGGCAAAACCTTCTGACTTACTGAGATGCTGATGTTGGATAAGAGAAATATCACTTGCAGGTTGCTGTGCTTAGGAGGGGCAAAACATTTCAAGGTAGTTTGAGAGTTTTGTGTTTGAAAACTAAATAGTGCTCTGCAAGGAAGGACTTGAAATTCTACCCCACTTGAAATTGTGGGGTAGAAGACAGGCTTTTCTACTTGTGACTGGCAGAGAGGATGTCAGTCCCCATCTTTGCTGCTTCTCCTGCACATTCTGAATATTGTGATTTATGACTCTTATCACAGGAGAGAATACTGCCCTTGTCAGGTTCAGCCCTCCCTGCTGCTGTGTGCTGTGAACACAGACACACACCTCCACAACCCATGCCTGGGCTTTCTTCACGTGAGTTCCTTTGGGGTCCAAGGGTAGGTGCAGTTTAGAGCATGTGGAGCCAAAGTTTTCCCATTGCCAGGCACCCCAATAAAGTATTTATTTGGTCTGTAGTTGAGAAACACTTGCTATGTCATTCACTCCCCTCTCCAAGATGAGGGTATACAATTTACCAGCACAGCAAAGTCCTACAAACAATTTCCTCATGGAATGTAATGGTGTAAACACGGCAGTGACACAATACCAACAGAAATTGTGAATCTCTTGAACAAACAAGCTTTGGGGTAAAATGAAGGGACAGCTCCAGATGAGAGCTCAGACTCAGCACTCTCTGGGAAGTTTTCATTGTTTTCTTGTCACACTTTACACTAACGAATATCTCTCATGCAAGGAGATCTGTTGCTCTTTTCTGACCGCACTAACTGAAATTAAGCTAGAATTTCTTTTCATTGAGAGATGACCAGCTACTCTGAAGCAGGTATTCTGCACCTTTTAGAAAGAGACTAATCTGCAGAAGGACACTATGTACAGTATGAAAGGATTAATTCAGGGAAAGGTGCAGAATAATCAGCTTTTAAGTAGATATCTTCACTGATTTCCAGCAGCTTTCCCATGTACACAAATTCATTCTTAGAAATGTCAGTTTTCTTTTTATCTACATTCTATCAAATCAAAGGCAGAAGAATTGGTTTGGATTTCCATTCCTTGTTTTCTTCAAGAAACTGTTCAGTTCTTATCTCTTGCTGTACTGGTATTTTATGTGCAATACCTGCAACTACTGCTCTACAAGATGCTCAAGAGAAGGATTTTTTGTTTATGTTTTCATAAGAAAGCATATTATATACCTCAGGGGAAAAAAAAAAATCGTCAAAAATACCTCCATAAATTTCTCTTTGCTCCAGAGCAGCCTTAACACAAACTACTGATAAGTCTAGTTCTTATGCTTGTGCAAAGAACAGGTTTCCAAAAGGCTGTTCCGGACAGCCCTGATTAGATAATACATAACAGAGAGAAACCATGGGTTAGAGGATTTTGTTTTCATTTGCAGCTCATTAGATGCAACCCAGAGCTAACCTAAGCCTCCTGGCTGGGAGATACAGGATCAAGATAAAACCAGGCACAGACAAAATAGGACTGTTTATACTTAATACAGCTACAGCTGCACCGTCAGTTCCCACAGTGATAAAAAAACAATAAGCCACCGAAGGAAGAGGCACCATCTTCAAAAGTGTCAGGTCCCATCCATTCAAATTTCTGCAGTCCAGTACTTGCAGAGGTTCACAGGTTATTCTGAGGGACCCACAAAGATCATCTAGTCCAACTCCCAGAAGTTCTTGAACTACAAAACCGGTCAAGAGAGGCAGCTCTCTGGCAAAGCCCTTTAACTCTGTGAAGGTGACCTTACCCTCCTACAGCTTCAGATTGCACGAAGTTCAACCTGACCAAACTCTCCTCCTGCTGCGAGGGTCAGTTGGCAACTGGTGAAGGGAGGCCTTTACCAGTTCCACCTAGAGAGAGAGACAAAGGGTCAAAGGGTGTTCTTTAGCCAGAGTAACAAGGCCACCTTAAAAGGGGGGGGGGGGAATAAAAACAAGAGTGTGCATGTGTAACTGATTCAATTTCTAAATTAATTCAGTTAAATCAGTGTGTGTTATGTGAGCAAGGCTTATTGTCAGAAAGCTAATTCTAAATTAAAATGAGAAATAGAGCAGTGTCATCCATTACAAAGGAGACATGGGCTGAAACTACTGCTGAATTGCATGATGACTTCTAAAAATACCAAAATTCAGGGATTAAGTACAACTGAGTTAATAAGGTGTTGTACTGTATGCTGAAGGCTGCTTAAAATTAGATGTAAATGTGCTTTTGCTTGTCCTAATTGTATTGCAGAAAGACAGTTCTTTTTATTTTTTTTTTACTCTCAGTCTTTGTTATAAACGGCATGAGCCAATTAAATTTAATTTTAAATTGATTTATTGAAAATATTAAAATGAATTTTGTAAAAATATTAATTGAGACAATACAGCAAGGTTAACAGTGTTGGGAGCCTGGAATCCAATGCCCCAAACTCAATTTGCTGAACTTGGCCTGACCTTTTTAACCTCTAATATCTGGGAGGAGTCTGTCTTGATTGGTGAGAGTCATTTCTTAGGAGGTGGAGTATGGTTTGATTGGCCAGAGTCATATTTCAGGAGGCAAAGTGACTTCTGATTGGTTATGTGTGCACATGCTCACTTCATTTTACAAATACGTACCACACAAAGTTGGAAAGGAAAAAAAAATACAAAATACACCTTATACAGAAAAATACAGAAAAAGGCCCCAACTTGTACCAATGCAGCTTTTAAAGAAACATCATAAGCAATTTTTGTAATACGTGTTAAACTTTTCCTTTACTATCAAAGGTCACTTCAGTCTATTTCAGTAAATACACTTAATACTGGTTTTTTTCTTTTTGTTTAAAAAAAATATATGGATCAGAAGAACCCATAAACTTACTTTAAGAATTCTCAATCTTAAAATTTCTTTAAATGGATTTATGTAACCCTGAATAGTGAGATTCACATAGAATCTGAGACACACAAATTTGTTACGAAAAAAGAAAAAAGAGGAACACAGAGGAACAAGTTGTATTTACCTGCTCCATAATAAAAAAGGCAAGTGAAAAAGAGCTGCAAGACTTAAAATATAGCATATCCAACTTAAACTTATAAGGATGCACATAAAAGAAAATACAATGTCAGGAAAAAAAATCTTCAAACTCCCAAGAGTTTAAAGATAAAAAAATGCAGTTGGAACTTCCAAAGAAACAAAATCTGACTTAACCCCACAAAAGGAACATAAAATGCAACCTTAACTCACATAAAAATACATTTTATAAAGAGAAACACAAAAACTTGCACAAAAAAATACATCTTATACAGAGAAACACAGAAGTCAGTTTCTTTTGGGAACTGAGTAGCAAGCTACTACTTCTTCATATGTTAATTCCAAGCTGTCATAAAGAAACGGCTCATCTTGGATTTAGTGGTTTCAAGTAGCCCTAGAAGAGATGGGCAGCCTTGAGGATTCTGCAAAAAGCCAAGCTGATGGTTTTCAGATGTAGACTACTCCTTAATACAATGGTTTATGCTATGTTTATTCAAGGTTCACGCCACTGTCCTAGACAGAGAAACATACCCCACTCCAACAAAATAATCTGATTTCTCTCTCAGTCCAGGAATCTAGTACAGTTATACCTCCTAATTTGCGAGGAACGGGTCACCCGGGGGTGTTACAAAACATCTGGTTCACAAACAGTCATGAATTACTAATATGCACACAGGCCACGCCCATCGCTCCACCCCCAGCCACTCCGGAGCACTGGGGAGCGTTTTCCCCTCCTCTCCATGGGCTCTCACAGCAGAGGGGAGCAAAGGGAAGCATTTGTAAGCCCTCTCTGTCCCTTTAACTGCAGTGGCTACGATACATACATCCGCCGGTCCCTACTGCGGGAGCGGGAGCACTGACCATATGGACCCAACAGAACAGCACTTCCCCCTGCTGCAGCAGAGGGAGGGCATGGGGGAACAGAAGCCTCCTC
>WEKX01017021.1:480659-520991 GCA_013390025.1 Pitta sordida | reverse complement strand
GGTTGGTCTTGCCCATGCATAGAACCTTGGAATGGTTTGGGTTGGAGGGGATCTCAAATCTCATCCATTCCAGCCCCTCCCTGCTGTGGGCAGGGACACTTTCCGCTGGACCGGGTTGTTCAGAGGCCCCTCCAAGCTGACCTTGGACATTCCAGGGATCCACAGCCTCCCTGGCTGTGCGTCAGTGTGTGTGTGTGTGTGTGTGTGTGAATCCAGTGCTTCACCACCCAAACAGTAGAGAATTTTTTCCTGGCATCTAACCTCAATTTACTCTGTTTCCATTTGAACCCCTTCCCCCTTGTCCTGTCACAAACGGTCCTGCCCGGCATCCCCATCCCTGGGAAGTGCCTGTACATTCCTGTCGGGCTGTGTCCAGGGCTGCAGTGAAAGCTGCTGAGTGATCTGTCATAAAGGGAGAAAATGACCGTGAGAAGTGAGAGCAGCTGCAGTTTGGCTACTTAAATGCTAAGTTTGCCCCCAGGTTACTGCCACAAACCCCCAGCTGTAGTGTTGGTACTGATATCAAAATACATGAAACTGAAATGCATCAAACAAACTCCTTGACTTACCTCTGCACTTTTCAAAACACCATTTGCGTATTTTTTGTGCAAGTGTTATTTACCTTTACTTTATGGTTCTGCTCCGCTGATGTTGTGTTTGAAGTGGCAAAACAAGGGAATGTTTTTTGGGCCAAGAAAATACTTCCTGAAAGCATTTGGCCTCTGAATAAACCCGCTGCCCTTTTCCTTTGTTTAACCTTAAAGGTGGGAAAGCTGTGTGTTTTAAGAAGTGACATACAGAACAAGTGGGGCAAAATAGGTTTAGCTCTTGTGCAGTACTATTGTCTGGTGAGTGTGCAAACAGAGATTTGCTTGACTTGGGGTTAAGAGTATTCAAACTCTGGAAAGGACAAGGAATTCCAGAGTTTTGGTTTGCTTGGAAGAACTTCTAAAATGTCAGTCAAGAAGCCTTTTCTATATGTTTAAGGTGTGTGTAAACAGTAGTTGATGATGGGTGTTTTCATAGGAGCATGTGCTGTGGTGACTTTTATTCCTTTTTCAAGGTGTAGAGCAGGTCCTTTTCACCTGAGTGAATAATTAGCGTACAAAATGAAATTGGGGGTGTGAACGTCACATGAGCAATGCTTTTGGTGTTTTCAGATCACTCAGTGATTCCAGGTAGTTTTATAAGGTATTTAATGTCCCTTCCAAGAGCGCTCAGAGAGGTTTTTCACTCTGTTTTCCACATAAGTATGGATTTGGCTGGTAGAAAGCCTAGCTGGAAAGTATTCTTTTCTTTTCCCCCCATGTCTTGCTCTTTTACCAGTCTGCTCAATAGAAGAAACCCCCGTTTTTAAATGAGATATCTGTGATATCTTCATAACATCACAGAAGCACAGGACCTCCTCTGCACTAGTACCTGGCACATGGGTCCTTAATAAAGTTCTGGGTTGTGGCATTTCTCCACTTTTAGCCTGAGTGAAAAGGGAAGAGAAACTCATTTCAGGCAAGTCAGGAGACAGCCAATTTTAATATCTGCTGCAGATGTTCTGGGATTGCTGCTATGACTTAATTAACTCTGGTCATGGATGCTTAGCAAGAGTCAGCAGTCACAAAGCACTGGCNGGTTGGTCTTGCCCATGCATAGAACCTTGGAATGGTTTGGGTTGGAGGGGATCTCAAATCTCATCCATTCCAGCCCCTCCCTGCTGTGGGCAGGGACACTTTCCGCTGGACCGGGTTGTTCAGAGGCCTCTCCAAGCTGACCTTGGACATTCCAGGGATCCACAGCCTCCCTGGCTGTGCGTCAGTGTGTGTGTGTGTGTGTGTGTGTGAATCCAGTGCTTCACCACCCAAACAGTAGAGAATTTTTTCCTGGCATCTAACCTCAATTTACTCTGTTTCCATTTGAACCCCTTCCCCCTTGTCCTGTCACAAACGGTCCTGCCCGGCATCCCCATCCCTGGGAAGTGCCTGTACATTCCTGTCGGGCTGTGTCCAGGGCTGCAGTGAAAGCTGCTGAGTGATCTGTCATAAAGGGAGAAAATGACCGTGAGAAGTGAGAGCAGCTGCAGTTTGGCTACTTAAATGCTAAGTTTGCCCCCAGGTTACTGCCACAAACCCCCAGCTGTAGTGTTGGTACTGATATCAAAATACATGAAACTGAAATGCATCAAACAAACTCCTTGACTTACCTCTGCACTTTTCAAAACACCATTTGCGTATTTTTTGTGCAAGTGTTATTTACCTTTACTTTATGGTTCTGCTCCGCTGATGTTGTGTTTGAAGTGGCAAAACAAGGGAATGTTTTTTGGGCCAAGAAAATACTTCCTGAAAGCATTTGGCCTCTGAATAAACCCGCTGCCCTTTTCCTTTGTTTAACCTTAAAGGTGGGAAAGCTGTGTGTTTTAAGAAGTGACATACAGAACAAGTGGGGCAAAATAGGTTTAGCTCTTGTGCAGTACTATTGTCTGGTGAGTGTGCAAACAGAGATTTGCTTGACTTGGGGTTAAGAGTGTTCAAACTCTGGAAAGGACAAGGAATTCCAGAGTTTTGGTTTGCTTGGAAGAACTTCTAAAATGTCAGTCAAGAAGCCTTTTCTATATGTTTAAGGTGTGTGTAAACAGTAGTTGATGATGGGTGTTTTCATAGGAGCATGTGCTGTGGTGACTTTTATTCCTTTTTCAAGGTGTAGAGCAGGTCCTTTTCACCTGAGTGAATAATTAGCGTACAAAATGAAATTGGGGGTGTGAACGTCACATGAGCAATGCTTTTGGTGTTTTCAGATCACTCAGTGATTCCAGGTAGTTTTATAAGGTATTTAATATCCCTTCCAAGAGCTGTCAGAGAGGTTTTTCACTCTGTTTTTCATGATATGGAAAGTATGGATTTGGCTGGTAGAAAGCCTAGCTGGAAAGTATTCTTTTCTTTTCCCCCCATGTCTTGCTCTTTTACCAGTCTGCTCAATAGAAGAAACCCCCGTTTTTAAATGAGATATCTGTGATATCTTCATAACATCACAGAAGCACAGGACCTCCTCTGCACTAGTACCTGGCACATGGGTCCTTAATAAAGTTCTGGGTTGTGGCATTTCTCCACTTTTAGCCTGAGTGAAAAGGGAAGAGAAACTCATTTCAGGCAAGTCAGGAGACAGCCAATTTTAATATCTGCTGCAGATGTTCTGGGATTGCTGCTATGACTTAATTAACTCTGGTCATGGATGCTTAGCAAGAGTCAGCAGTCACAAAGCACTGGCAATGATGTGGCTCACTAGATTAGCAGAAATTCAGGGATTTCAGCACCCTGCGTCACGCCTTTAAATTAATGTCACCAGTTCCAGCTTACCTTGCACAGGATAGTGCCAGGTGACCCATGGTGCTATTTATTAGATGCTTTAAAGGTGTGTAGAACTTCTGGTACCTGAAGGTTGATAACAAAATGTCTAGTTGTCTGAAATGTGATAGAACAATGTATAATATGCCTTTTTTCCCTCCCCTCTTCTTTCATATAGATTACCAAGAAAGACTGATATGGAAAGGTGAGTTATGATAAGAGAATCTGTAATGTGTGTTAAAATGTAGGACTTTGTTTAGGATCTTAAGATGCGTGTAGAACTATTTAAATAAATCATTCTTCTCCTAATTTTAGATTTTATGAAAGAAAATAAGCCATGTCTATCTTGCTGGCACAACATTGTTTCAAGAGTACTAGAGAGCAAACGTAAGAGCCCAGAGAACCCCCCCGCCGTGAAAAAAAATCCATTTACTTTTTTGTTTCTCAGAATAAATTTTATGAAAATTGTCATAAAATTGTTCCCTTTATTTGTGATGACATATTAATTGACCTAAATTTCTTTAGAGACAGCCGTGGTATTTCTAAGAATGTTAATAAAGAATTCTGTGTACCAGGATGATCATTAATTGTTATCTCAAACCTTCCAAAATTCTCAGAACATGCTGTGTAATTAATCCCATTTTCAGGCAATGATTCCTTGTGTGCCTTCTCCTTACGCATAATATTTTATTTACAGAAACAGTGTGGGTTTTGTTTGGGTTTTGTTTGACTGGTTTTTTAATTAGCACACTATTTACTCTGGAAATGAAGTTCATCTTGGGTCCAGAGCGCCCTTATACTGGGGGGGAAGGGACTTCTCTCATCAAGATGTTTAGTATTTCTTGGTAAAAGTGTATTCTGCTTTGTGGTGCACATGGATCTGAAGACAGAACTTAAGTCCTAATGGATTATAGATAAAAGAAAATAAGGTGGCCTTTAGTGGTTACAAAGGATGTCCTACGATTGAAGTTGTCTTGAAATTAAATGCTCACATCCGTGTTAGCTTTGACTTACCACTCCTTCTTGGTGACATGGGTTTCCAGCTCTTGAAGGAGATCATTAAGGAGTGTAGTTTGGTCATTCATATTTTTTCTAGCTTTGAGAGCTGTAATGTCAGCAGTAGTTGGGCTTTAAGCTCTGGTTTGTGAGGATAGAGCTGAGTGACTTGACGTATGTGCTTTGGTGAAGATGTGATGGTATTATCCTCCAATAAAGTTGACATGAAATTTAAGTTTCTGTCATCCAGTTACTCAAACCAGCTGAGGTTCCTCAGTTTGCTCCCACCAGTTTGGCATCACTGGCAAACTTCCAGAGTGCATTCTTCTCATCCCGCTAGTTGTGGATGGAAGGTCAAATTGTATTGGCACCAGTATTGACTCCTAAGGGACACCACTAGTAACCAGCATTAAAATAATCCAAGTGTAGCTTTTCATTCCTGGCAGTCCAGCCAGTTTTTCACCTCTGTTGTGGTCCACCTGCCTGTGCCTTGTCTCACCAGATTGATTGTGGGCAATTTTGACAAAAGATGTGCAAAAGTCAATGTAAATGCATCTTCTGATCTCCCTTTGATCACAGATCAGTTCGTTCTGTGGAAGGCAATTTGTTGATCAGGGAGGGTTTAGCCTCAGCAAATCTGTGCTGGTTTTTTTTCCAGGCTGCTTTCATGCTCATCATTTAGCTGGGCATAAATTATGGAAATATTTGTTCTATGAATTTTCTTCTTAGCTAAACTTAGGCCAACTGACCCGTAGATCCCTAGATCCTTCTTGGCCTTCTTAAAGAAGGACATGGTGTTTGCCTTTTTTCAGTCATCATTTGAAAATGGTAAAGAGCACCTTTAAAGTGGCATGGACCAGCTTCTCCAGCACCCTTGGATGCATCCCATCCACTCCAAGGCAGTATTTTATTCTACTGTAGCTAATGCTTCACTCCCCCAGACTCAGCCACTAGTCTGAAGGATCCAAAACCTGAGCTTTTTAACGTTCAGTGCTTTTTCTTTATAGGCCTTGTGAATAAACTCTTTCCTTAAGTTTTCTCTTCCTTGAATAATTGGTTTTATGCAGCCCAGCATAAGGTCCTGTACCTACAGTGAAGGACAAAGAAATGCAGCAAATTTGAAAGCCTTTGGGTTTTGTCAGAGAAGTAGATTCCCAATGCAGTTGTCATTCAGGGTGGTTCTGGAAGACGGGTTCTGTCAAACAGTAATAACAAGTCTTCTCTAACTCCATGCTTATCATATTAATGGAAAAGTTACTGGAATACTGCATCTGGATTTATCAGTAATTTTACTAAATTGCTGAGATTTTGGTGGGTTGTTTGATGGTTTTTTTGAAGTGTGTACCTTTGATTTTCGGTCACGGAACATCAGTTTGAAATTTTCATGCTACCATGCTGTTTTCACCACACAAACTTGGCGTAACTACTAGATTTTGGTGACTTCTGCATGGACTTTGATTACTGGCTTTCCGAAGTCTCCCTGTAGTCACCTTTCAAATCTCATAAAGTTCTTCTGAATCTTTCAAAATTCTCAACATCCTGTTTTCATGATGTGGTTACTGGTGGAGCAGTGTGTACATACAGTGGCTTGTCCACCACTTGAAATCTTAATATAAGGCAGAATTCCACTCCAAAACATATGCTCTAGAACACGGGGAAGTGCCTGGCTTAGTGCCCAGGTTCTTGGATGAGGTTCATAGTGTGTAATGGAGAAGCAGGACCAGGTGGTGTTAGTTGTGGCTTCTGGCCTTACATGTTCATCTGCTACAAGCAGATTATACTTCTTGCACTGAAGAGTTGACCTCAGAACACCAGCACTTTTGGCTGAAAAAGGCTCTGTCTTTATTTTGTGTATGTGTTTTACAGGTCAGGATGAGGAGGTGCAACTTCTGTTCAGCAGAGACCAGTATCTGTAGCACTCATCAATGTTCCTGCTTGCCCGAAAGCTTTTGTTACTTAAAAAAAAACCTATCAGGGATACAGCTTAGGTTTGGGGTTTTTTTTCAAAGTAACTAGAAAACCATGGTGAAAACAGTAAATTGAACTTGGGGTAATGGAGGAAAACCTCTATAAGAAGTAGATGAAAGGGTATTTCAGAGTGTAAAGAATTACGGGTCTACACTGTAGATGTGTGTGTCTTGTCTAATGCATCTGCGATGTAGATCTGTAATGAAGGGTGAAAATCTGTGTGTGCCCCTATTGCATTCTCTTTTACAAAAAAAGAATTGAGACATGCAAAGACACACTCCTTCATTTTGCCTGTCTCATACAAGGAATGGCGGGAGGAACATTGACAGTAATTTCTTCTTGTCTCTTTTCTTTGCAAGGTAGGAATGGAGAGGAAAGTTAAAGGGTGGGTTTTTTTGTGGTCTTCTCCACCACCACTTTATTTCCTGGCAAAATGGTAGCACATTGTAACATACTGTGTAAAGATGCTGTAAAACTGCTAGATTTATTTATTTATTGTTAGTGAATGTCCCTGTAAAGGTTACTGTCAGGTCCTATAACCCTTGGATATGTTGCCTGCTTTAAACTTAATCATAAGCATCGGGGAAATCCTGTAAAAGGTATAATGAGTTCACTGAGGAGTTGTTTCTCCTAAAAATCAGTGATTAATTCATATGAATATGTTTCATTGTTTCCCCAGTCAGTCTTAATTTGTTAGAATGCCTGTATGTTAGTAGCATGGAAGTATTCCCAACAGTGAGCTTTTCCCTTCCTCATGCTCTAATCAAACAAGCCACATGTTACTGAGGCCTCCATGAATACAATTAGAAGTTATCATTACAGCATTTTTTTTAATTCACGTACAGTTAAATTGCAGCCTTATTATGTGTTTGACCACTGGCTTAATATATGTTTTTGATTTTTTTTTCCCCCAGAAAAATAGAAATAGTGCAGTTTGCAAGTCGCACTCGTCAGCTGTTTGTTCGTTTGTTAGCCTTGGTCAAGTGGGCCAATAATGCTGGAAAGGTGGAAAAGTGTGCGGTAAGTTTGTGACCAGAGTTTGGTGTGAAACTATCTCCAAGTTTTGAGATCTTGGTGTACCCCGACTGCTTCTTACTATAGAAATTCTGTAAAAAATCTATTTCAGAGGCAAATGAGTATTTAATTACATCCAATTTTTTCCTATTCAGAAGTGGTGTAATGTTGTCTTTTAACTGTTTGTGCTCCCAAAAATCTCAGCAGTGGCAAAAAATTGAAAGGCTTGTCTGCACATAGTCTTGGGAATGCTTTGGGGTAAGGTAGCAGGCCAGGGATGATGGTGATCTCAGTGTGTTTGTTCTTATCACTTTCATCCTGCTCTCGGGTTAACTAAGAATAAAGTCCAGAATGTTGCAAAAACCCAAGCCCTGGTGCTCACAAACAAGTATGGTTACATTCCAGTGGCAATCAGCAGATAGAGCTGTGAGGCTGTACAGATCCCCTACGGCACCAGGAATGGCACGTGGATTTAAAGTGTCCTTGCGTGTGAATGTGACATGGCCAAAATATTCATTCTTTCATTGTTTTGTGGTTGTAATTACTTGAATTGGAAGTGACAAATAAACTGAATATAAAGAGGCACTGCTCTGTGCATTTCTTTAAGGAATACTTATTTTTCTCTCTTCGTCCTTGCCCCCTACAGATGATATCCAGTTTTTTAGACCAGCAGGCCATCCTGTTTGTGGACACTGCTGATCGTCTGGCGTCACTAGCTAGAGATGCTTTGGTTCATGCTCGTCTGCCCAGTTTTGCTATTCCTTATGCTATTGATGTTCTGACAACTGGATCATACCCTCGGCTGCCCACCTGCATTAGGGTAAATAACGCTGGCATTGGGGGTGGGGTGGGGGGAATCCCCTGCACAGCACCTTAATGAAACTAATTGTCTATGTACAAATGGGGCTGTAGTTCAGTACAGGCCTAGTGCCAGGTCTCTGCACTGTCCGTTTCCAATGCAGAACATTTCCTGTTCGAACAAATTACACTTTGCACAATAAAACAGTCCCTCCGTTTATTTAATTGAGCCAAATTTACTGATTTTATTTCGGTGGCCAGTCTTGGGTAAAAGGTAAACAACTAGAAAACAAATCCAAGTGTAAGATATAAAACTTTGCTGGTGGTATTCATATTTTCACACTTCTGGTCTGGTGAGTTTTCACAATTTTTGCTCCCAATGTGTTGTACATGCGTGAGATATGTAGGTTTGTTTGTGTTTATTCTGACAGGATAAAATAATCCCCCCGGACCCAATAACAAAGAGCGAGAAGCAAACCACACTCCATCAGCTAAACCAGATTCTTCGCCATCGCCTCGTGACAACAGATCTCCCTCCACAGCTGGCAAACCTTACAGTTGGTAAGAGCTGGAATTGCTTTTCAGAGAGTATGTTATTGCAGGCTGATTTAAAATTGTTGCTTAAATGCTAAAGCAAAGGTAAAAGGTAGGTAAAATGAGTCTATTAAGGATACTTCCTCCATTAAGACTGGGATCCTGTCCATATGACATCAAAATATGTGCTTTCCCCTTTTGAGGAACTAAGGCAATGATAATACAGTGAACCCTCACTACTTTGCAGTTCTTCTCTTGTGGGTTCACCTCTTCATGGGGTGTTTTCTCAGGGAAGATGACACTCTGTTTCACTGACTGACATGCCGTCCCCTCAGCCCTGGTGTGCCCCGGTGATGTGTTGGTGGCTCCTGGTGCCTGCGGGCACCCTGTGCCAGGAAAAACCCCTCTTTTCTGCTCAGTAGGGGACACTGGTGGTGAGAGACACCTGTGCCACTATCCCAGTCTCAGTTTTAGACACTGCATCTACCCTGAGAATGGTGAGACCAGGTCTACCCACCTGAAGAGACACCAGGACAGGGGCATGGGCAGCTCCCAGTGCCAGCGTCCTTGACCGAGGGGAAAGGAGAGGTTTTTCCCAGGACAGGGTGCCGGTGGATGCTGGGAGCTGCCAACACACCACTGGAGCATGTCAGGGCTGTGGGGGGCGGTGCGCTCCAGTGTGGGTGATGTGGGCTAATTTGCATATTAATGAGCTGGCCATCTTTGGGGACATACATTTCTGTATGTTTGCAATTGTAAATGTATTTGGCATAGTTATTTAAATGATTGAGAAGAAGGTTGACCCCTGGGTTATGGTAAGGACTTGTACTAAATAGTTTGCTCTGCCTCATTCTTTTTATGACCTCACTTGTGTAGTTTTGAAGGTCTTTTCTCCCACTTATTGAAATCAATAACAATGCTCACAAACTTTGAGGATATACATGTCAATTAGAGAAAAAGTGTGCATAATCTTTGCTTGTTGCATATACAATTCTGATGAAAGATTATATTCCTCACACGAAGATGGAGTTACAATGTTTTAATGTTAAATAAATGCTATATAAAAAGTGAGATGTGTTTCCAGGGCTAGATTTCAGCCTGGGCTGAGGTCATGTCTTGAACCTCTTTTGAATATTGCTGAAAATTTTCATTGTTGATAACAGCAAGGAATAGGGAAAAGTCAGCCAGATATTTTGCTTGTCAAGCTGGTAGTTCAGCTCAGTGTTACTCTGTTTTATAGTAGCACAAGTGTTAACAAGTTATCAGAGTTAACAAGTTGCCTTTGGGACAGTTTGGTACCTCTGTCCTTGCTGTTTATTGACACTGGGTCTGTTGCAGAAGCAGCTGTGAAGTCTTCAGAGCTGCACAGAATTATATGCAATAGAGCAGAAATGTGATGTGAACAATCCATTATAAATGCCATTGTAAATGCTACCACACTGATTCTTTGAGGCTGAGTGAAATAATAATAATAATAATTCTGTCTCCCTTAGCTAATGGCCGTGTGAAGTTCCGAGTTGAGGGGGAGTTTGAGGCCACCTTGACAGTGATGGGTGATGACCCTGACATCCCCTGGCGTCTTCTCAAGCTGGAAATTTTGGTTGAAGACAAGGAAACTGGTGGTAAAGAAAAAAAATCAAACCTTCACACTTTGTTTTTGACGTGATGTTTGTCTCTGACACTCTACAAGTCTTGTTTATACTATGTGTTTTGCATGTCATAGCATAAGAGAATGAAACTGTGTATGTTTGTCCTGTTTGACCTTGTTACATAGGCTTTTAGTACCTTACCAATGCTATACTGTGACAGTGTAGCAGACTGACTGACATTTCCAGAGTAAACCACAGGTTTTATTGTTTTGTTAGATAATCTGGTATGGCAATTGCTCGGTAAAGTTGTATCTTTTTTATTTTTATTTTATGAATTTATTGACTTATTTTGAACACCTTGCTTCCTCATGTCTGATGCGAATTATTTTTCATTTTCAAAAGATGGTCGAGCCTTGGTTCACAGCATGCAGATCAACTTCATCCATCAGCTGGTCCAGTCCCGGCTGTTTGCTGATGAAAAGCCTCTTCAGGACATGTACAACTGTCTGCGTATCCTTCTGGAAGTTGTTCTTGAATGAGCTCGTTAGTGTGGGCTTGCTCTTCCTCATAGCTGGAGGTCAAGAAAGATGGATTCCCTGTTAAGACTTGGGGAAATGTCTGCACATGAAGTAAAAATGATGGCCCTGGAAACAGTAATTCTCAGGTGCCTGCATGTAAAATTTGACTGTACACATTAATCAGGGAAGGCAAAGGTGAGGCACTCAGGATGGCAGGTTGTGTGGTCAGTCAGTGCAGCAGCAGCTGGCTGCACGTGCTAATTTTGGAGATGGAATACAGAACTGACTTGGAAGCTCTGGAGGCTGACAGTTCTTGCTACCAGGAACTACAGTGAAGTGCGGTTGATGAGGGTGTGTTAACTGTGTTGTACCTGTGTGAGTAATGAGAGGAGCGACAGCGTGTGCAGTGATTTTCTACTTGCAAAGGACAAGTTGCTTGACAATGTGAAATGGTTTTCAGTGGAACAGTTTCTGCAGAAACACAGAGAACTGTGTTATTTTAGGGTGACCATGGGAGATGGGGTTAGTGGTAAATACAGTGTGAGTTGAACTTCTGTTAGTAATCATCTTTTTACTGGAAGATGACAGATAAAAATTTGTAAAACCAAGCAATAGTGACTCTCTTTTGTGACAGCCTGCCCTAGACAAGAGTCTAACAAAAACCCTTTGAGAAATACTTTGTGCTGTTGATACATCTTCATCTCTGAATTAATACCTCAGTGTGTTTTCAGACAACAACTTGTCCGACTTAGGTGACAAATGGATTTATGTAGTGTACAGAAATAGGTTTATGTCGTGTAGGGACTTTTTGGAGGTCTTGTATTTTCTTAATTCCATGCATTAGACTCCTTCTGCTTAGCCCTTCAGTTGGAAGTCCTGCATTCACAAACACTAATGCTGATTCGGGAGCGCTGGGGGGACCTTGTGCAAGTGGAGCGATACCACGCGGGGAAATGTCTCTCACTCTCTGTTTGGAAGTAAGTTAAACTCAAAAGTACTGTTAACAAACAATAAATGAAATAACAGGAGGGATTATATTGTTTACCAAGCTTGAAACAGAGTTTTCAATATTGTGCTTGGTTTTTGGTGTGAGACTTGTAGATTCTTGTAGTTAAGTACCAAAATGTGTTGCTTGATTTGCAAAACAAGTAAGAGTTGTACATTAATGTGCAGGAGACCAGTGCATACAGGTGTAAGTCTGTTTCTATATACACAGATCTCTCAAAATTAATTAGTTCTTTGGCAGTATTTTACCATATTTATTGTCTGACTTGCACTAGACAAAATTCTAAAAAAGGAACCCAAATGCTCTTCTGATTGTGTTGAATTTTCAGTCATCTAAATCTTCTTCATGTAGTTGTAGTTTGCTAACAGTTCATCATTGAAATGTAAACTAAAATTAAATGTTTCTTTTTTAGTTCAGCTGACATGATATTATTTTTAACCAGAACACTCAGGATCAAGGATCAGCTACTAAGAACTGTATTTTCTGCTATTCCAGTTGCATGGTTTAATTATTCTCTTTATTTTAAGTCAACAGGTGCTTGGCAGGAAAACAGGGACAGCATCTGTTCATAAGGTCACTATAAAGATTGATGAGACTGATGTCTCAAAACCCTTACAAATCTCTCATGAGCCTCCACTGCCAGCCTGTGACTCCAAACTGATGGAAAGAGCCATGAAGGTAAAGATTTGCTTTGCAGGAGGCATCAAAAACTGGAGTGCTTTGCATTGTCAGTTTGTTTCACTCTGATTCTATTTAAAGAGCTGTTTCTCAGATTTGTAGTGGGCAGTTACTCTTAGTTGTGTTGTATTTATGTTGGGACCTCAAATTGTTGTTACGAATTATTGGCCTTGACTTCATCTTAAAAATTTTACCTACTTCACAGTAAGCTGGGGGGAAAACAACAGCAAAGTTTTACTAAATAGGGTTTGGCTTGAAATGTTCTATAGAGACACAATTCTTCCCTTTCCTGTCTTGGACATGCTGTGTAAATATCCTCTGAAAATCAACTTCTCCATGTCACTTGAGTTAGCTACCCAGCAGTGCCATCTACTTCAGAAAATCTTACATTATGATTTGGAGATCTAGTGCTGAAGAGCTCATGTGGTTCCCTCGTTACAAGTGTTAGGTGAAACTTGGTTTTACATTATCCCCAACCAGCTTATATCATGTGGCCCATCTGAATGTTCAAAATCCTGTATTTTAAAGGGGGGATTGTTGAGATTATCCAAAATTAGTAACTGAAGTCAACTTTCTACTTGATTAAGGATTCTAGAGGCTTCTTGATAATTTTAGATCTTGGTTAATAATACCTAAGAAAAATAGTGTTCTGGGTTTTATAATAAGGTCTCTGCAAGTTCCTCAGCAAATCTGGCTGTGATATATCAGGGTCTGTCATTATTTCCTACAGTATTTGGGTTTAAGAGAGTTAGTAAACTGGAGTAAATGGTGTAGTCTTCACATTTGCAGTATGGTTTTTCCACAGGGAAAAACTCCCCAGCTCAGATTCTTCACCTGTCTCCCAGAACTCACCTGCTGCACAGACTCTGTGTTTGAGCAGCTTGGCCCATCTTGTGTGCCAAGGCTGACAGACAAGTCTCTGTGGTCAATGTCAAAAACTACATGTTTTACCTCCAGAGGGATGTGAGAAACCTAGTGAAGGATGGTGGCCTTCCAGTCTACTTCTAGACTAGAAATTCTGCTATCAGTATAGTAGATACATATACTACATATACATGTTGAATAGACTGAATTAGCATATTTAGGCTACTAAGTGTACAGTTAATGTAGTTAACATACTGTGTTTATGTGGAAATCCAGGAAAATGCTCTCTTTATCAGAACATCTGCTGAAGATCCACTGGAGCTGACACAGTCTAAGCTCACGGAAACAAGTTTATAGACTGTAGATTAAGATATGAGGCCACTGTACTTTTGAGATTTATCAATGTTAACGTTGAGCCCCTTTATAACTGTTTGGTCTAATCTTGAGGAAATTATCAGCTCTGGTATATACCCTGCTGTTGAAGTGTTTGAGTAATGACCTCAGCTGTAATGACGTAGATGGCACACTGTGTTTCTGTTTGTTTAAGATACTGTATAAAACAGTGGCACAAACAAATACATTTGTCTAAGCAGGTTATTCTGCATTAACCCACTGAAAATTGGATGGAGCTGTAGAACATGTAGTCACTTCCTAGTGAGGAAGATTTAACCTACTGCAGGTGCTGAGTTGAAACACTCTTGTGGATGGATCAATACTTGATTTTTAAGGCCTTGTCTGTCTTGGGAATTAGTCTTTAGGGGAAGGTCATTCTGCTATATACAAAGGCACATGCCGAAATTCAGTGTAATTCTGTGCTAGTGTGAAGCTCTTGTGCACTTACCTCTTATGCTAGAATAAAATTTGAGTTTGATTAATCTTCAACAGTTTTCTAAGCAATGGAAGGTAAACTAGAAAAAAGTTTTGCAGTAATCTGTGGGTTTGCTTATGCAAAATATGTAAATACTGTGTCTGTAATGTGAATGAATATAAATGCAAATGCTTTAACTTAGATTGCACAAGTAAATGACGGTACCTGAAGGTGGTGGCATGAGCTTCAGCCCCAGCGGTGCAGCAGACTGTAGATGGGAGCTTTTGGATACTGCTGGGTTCAGTAGGGTTGCTCCTATTCAGTGTCTGCCACTGCATTGCTACCCTGTTAGCAGAACTGAAACGACTGTGTTGGGTTTCGTGTTACAGCTGCAGATGTGTTTGTGGAGAGTCAACCATATCCTAAGAAAGTGTTGCTTTGGCGTGTTTTATGTTTGGGTTGTTGTTTTTTTTTCTTTAGCTTAAGTAAGTTAGAAATGGCTACAAACTAAGCTGAAAATACTCCAGTCTTGATCCATAATAAGTAGCTCTGCCCTGTGAAACTTCTTTTACATCTTCTAATCCTGGTTCAGAAACCCTTCCACTGCCTTCTGCACCGTCAGAATCTGATGTTAGCTTGTTGCACTTTGTAGAGATCCAAATACTCACGTTAATAGTTCATTTGGCTCACCACAGTTCTAAGCAAATTATTTCTGAAGTGATTGTTTCGTTAAGTAGCTTTGTTCCAGTGTGCTACTGCATAGAGTCTACATGTCAATATGAGTTTGCTCAAGTACATTCCTTTTTTACAGATTGATCACCTATCAATAGAAAAACTCCTAATAGACAGTGTCCATGCGAGATCTCATCAAAAACTCCAGGAGCTGAAAGCCATTCTTAAGAGCTACAATGTTAATGACAATTGTATGTGTTTTCTGCTGAAGTTGTTCCAGTTGATTTCCATTTATCTCCAGGAATGGTTTCCTTTTTTCTTGATGTTTCTTATTTTCATTAATTTAAGTAAAAATAATAAAATATAAAGTTAAATATTTTCAGAATTAACAAAACTTAGCTTTAAACTATTCTGCATTGGTAATTGTAAACACTCATACCTCTAAATGCAGTATAATAGGTGAAGCTGGTAGAGCATTTTAGTCTGGGTTGAAGGGTTAAAATTTGTCTACTGAAAAGCCTGTACATATTCAGAGCTGAAAGCAAATTTTTCACTGTTTTGAATGAGAATTTCTTTGCCGTTGAAAATTTTTGGAAGCTGAATTGTGCTTATAATCATGAAACAGTGAGTTAAAAGATCTTCAAATTTAGACTGTCTTTTCTCATTGTTTGTTCTCACAGAGAAACTCTTATATTCAGTTTCCTCTTTATGTTAACAGTGTAATAATCTGCAAGTGAAGATTGCTTCTATAAAAACACAGGTTTTGTGTTTATAATGGGGTACATTTTAATATGATAACCTTGACTTTTCTGTGAAATTAACAGCACCTCTTTTTGTTTAGCATTCATTGAGACGGCTCTTCCAACTCTCGTAATTCCCATTTTGGAACCGTGTGGTCGATCAGAGTGCCTGCATGTATTTGTTGATCTCCACTCTGGAATGTTTCAACTGATGCTGTATGGTGTTGGTAAGTAGATGCAGAACCAGGAAGTATTTAATATATTGCAAGAATCGTGCATTATGAGGTATTTTTCTCTGAATAATTCTGTCAAATCTGCAAAGTTCTGTGAGCAAAGAAACACCACATTATTCTCTTCACCACCAGCCTCATGGAGAAGACATGGGGCAACAATTACAAGTTGCACCAGGAGAAGTTTCATCTCAATATTAAGAAAGCACTTTTTTACAGTGAGAACAGTCAATCCCTGGAACAGCCCCCTCAAAGTTTTGGTGGAGTCCTCATCACTGGAGGTTTTCAAGATACAGTTGGACAGGGTGTCACATAATCTCATCTATGCTCCCTTCCCAACAAAAGATTGATGATGTTTCAAGGAAGGTCCCCTTTCGAGCCCCAGCCTGGAGTGTTACATGATTCTGAGAATAATTAGATGAGACATTTTTAATGAAAGTTTGAAATTTTGTTTGAAGAACAGATGTTAAGGCTATTCAATCCCTGAATATTATTGCAGATCAACTGACACTCGATGACATAGAGAAGTCTGTTAATGATGATATGAAACGTATCATTCCTTGGCTCCAGCAGCTCAAGTAAGTGACTTGAATGATTCACTTGGTTTGCATGGAATGAATCACCACATTTGTATTTTGGATGCTCACACTTGCACAGCTTTGTGTTTTACCACAGTAGGGCTTTACTTTCTCACTGTTTTAAGCAACTTTGAATATTTGCCATCTCCTCTAAATGGCAGAGGAAATTCTGATCTTCCTTGGACTTGATTCCGTAGTCCTGCTTCAGTTTTCCTCCTTACATGTGGCCTCGTGCATTGCTGTGTGCACTTCTGCTTGAAGTCTTTTCACTTTTAGTAACACACCACTTGCTTCCTGAGGATCTCATTTGCTGTTCATGTTCATTTTCTATCTCCTTTATTCCACTGTTTCTACAGCTGAATTCTGCTTGTTTCTCAGCAAGAATAATCTCCCTTACCACAATACAGAGCAAAAACCAGGAAGTGGCCTAGGATGATTTAAATAATACCTGTTTATCTTCTAACCCTTCAGCCCTTGCTGGTTTAAGCCTCTAATCTTCCTTCCATAAAGCGCTGAGATTTAAGCACAAGATACATTTGGCTCCCATGAGAGGTTGTAGCAAATAATGCAAACACAGTTCACATCTGCATAAAAACTGAATTCTACCTGCTCTGCAGTTTTGGAAATTCCCAGTGCTCTCAGTTAATTGCTGAGTGAAATCTCTATTTGAGGAATTCTTCTAAAATAAGCTTGATGATGCATGAAGCACTGGTACCCTGGAGCAACTAATCAACCTCCCTTTGTTATAACTATGTGCTTGAGGTAATGGCTTGGGTAGTGCTGCAGTTCTGGAGGAAGCTCAGCAATCCACAAAACGTCTTTTAGGACAGCTGTACCTGACAAGTATCTATGGGAGTAAATGTGATATGACGTGGTGGAGAGATGCTGAGCACCCACACTCTCCACTGCTGTTGTCAGTGGAAGTTTGACAGAAAGAAACCTGAGCCCCTTTCAAGTCTAACTAGTCTTTCTGGCCTTGCCACTATAGCCAAAATCCACTGGAGCAGGACAAAGTTTAACTCCAGACATTAGAATAAACTTGGTGTCTTTCATGTGTTTCTTCAAGTCCAAACTTACTCAGGTGAATGACTTTGTTTATAACATAATCCAAAGTGACTCTCAGATTTGGTGACTTTTTTACTGGATTGCTTGCCAGCATATGGGAGCAATGATTTTCATTTCTATACCAAATCATAAACAGATTGTAAAATAACTGTAATCTGCATGTTTTTTTTTAATTTTTCTCTTCTTTGATTTATGTTGTCATTTCATGTTGTAGTATAGAAAAATGTATTCAGCGAATAATTTCAAGGCTTTTCTTCTTAAATTAACAGCTGTCTGTTAAGCTGAAGACAAGATGCAAAGATAGTAATAAGAAAATATAAAGTAACTAAATTTTCTATGTGATCTGTATATAACTTGTGCAGCAATAATAGATGTTGGCTTAGAATATAACTGACTCTGAATCTGGCACTGAGGCTCTACATAGCACTATACTAGAATAATGTACACCAGTCTCAGGGTGCTAATACCTTTATTTCAATACAAGGTTCTGGCTTGGACAGCAGCGTTGCAAACAGTCTATAAAACATCTGCCTACGGTGAGCAGTGAAACTCTTCAACTTGCTAATTATGCCAGCCATCCAGTGGGAAACCTTTCGAAACACAAATTGTTCATCAAACTCACTCGCCTGCCACAGTACTACATTGTAAGTAACTGAGAAATGCCTGTCTTTTATTCCCAGTCGTGGTTATCCCAGACACTTTGTTATACTGGTAACTCTTTAGGAGCAAAGGAATTGATGTACATCCTCAACACTCCCCTCTCCCTCCCTTCTCCCATTCAGTGGGTTTGTTAAGCATTCAGGCTCACAGAGAAGAGAACACGTACAGATTTATTACTCAGCAGCCTTCCCATTCTCTGTGTTTTCTAAAAGTCGTCCTTCTTTTCTTGGATCCCTTTCCTAGCCACAGTATCAATATGTTGAAAGATGAATGTCTTTTCTTTACAGGGGAAAGGATAGGAACTGATATAGGAATATTCTTTGATTGAGAATCATCTCAGTTTGTTGTTTTGTTTAAATACAGGTTGTAGAGATGTTTGATGTTCCTGGCAACCCCACGGAACTGGAGTACAAGTACCACTTCCTGTCTGTGAGCTATGCTGAAGGAGATGACAGCCCTGCTACTGCACTTTTACTACAGCAGTTCAAACCAAACATTGAAGAGTTGGTACTAGACACAAAAAGTGGGAAACATATGAAAAGTGGTGTCAAGCGCAAGGTACGTGCTTCAAAAGCCACTGGGATAGTGAAGGTGAATGTATTCTCAGCACACCTTCTGACCATCAATACCTGCTTTTGTAGCGTTGTTTGCAAGGTGTGTGTGGCTGACAGCTTCCTTGTATTGGTTCTCTGGACTTCTTCCCTAGAGAGATGCTGGGGAACTGTTTTGCAACAGTTGTCTTTTACCTCATGCTCTTAATTCTCTGCTGCTCTGCTGAGCCAAGGCAGAGCTCTGCAGAGGCAGCGGTGGTGGCAGAGCACCGATATCTGTGTAATACACCATGTGCCATGTGTAGTCTTTGAAAGACTTGCAGGGACTGATAAGAGTCACTTCTTGGGGCCAGGCTGTAATGGCTTAATGATACGTCAGCACTCTTTTAAGGACAGTCTTTAACTGAACTACTGGAGTCCTGAAGTGGATAATATCCTTTCAGGAGTTTGTGCTCAGGGTGTGATTCACTTACACCTTAGATGAATGAGGTTTATTCTCTGACATCTCTTCAAAGCGTTTACTCCAGATGCGCAAGTACTTTTGTCTTTATTTTAATTCTAGTTGTCTGGAGATCCATGTTCCATAGAACCCAAGAAACCAAAACGGTCGGGAGAAATGTGTGCCTTCAATAAAGTGCTAGCTCATATTGTAGCCATGTGTGACACAAATATGCCCTTCATAGGGCTTCGCATAGAGGTATGTATTAAAAAATAATTTGGTTTCATTTTTCCCCTCTGCTTCTCCCGATTCTCATGTCCAGAAGTGACTATTTGGCCAACTTGTGGTTATGTGCTCACTCTGGAGTTCCCCCACCAGCTGAGCGTGGGTGACTCAGTGTTCTACACCAAGTTGCTCTTTTCTTGTTAAAGCTGGCTCTGTAATACTGAGCACTGCAAAAAGCTTGAAAAGTTGAGAGAAAAGGGAAAATGAGGATGAAAGACTCACTTGTGGGTGGGGTTGGGAGGCAGCTTTATATCAGATTTGCAGGCTGGTTTTTACCTTTCCAGTGCTTGAGGATGTGAAACATTTGTCACTCCTGGGGAATAAAAAAGAAAAGTATTTGAAAAATTGCAGGTTTTTTCCTTGACTTTTTGCCTGGGATAACATGTTTCTTCTTCATTCCTAGTTGTCTAATATGGACATTCCTCACCAGGGAGTACAAGTAGAAGGAGATGGCTTCAGCCATGCAATACGTTTATTAAAGTAAGAGGATATCCCCCTGTGTTTTATTACTGTACACACACTTGTGAGAAAAAAAGGCTTGTTTGTGTAGTAACACTAAAAGTATCAGAACTGGGCAGGATTTTTCTTTTAGGGTTTGTTTTTTTTTTGTGGTTTGTTGTGGGTTTTTTTTAATTACTGTGCGTGTTGTACTTGCATGTGAAGTGGGGCTGTAGAAGGAGGAAAATAAAGAGTAGACAAAGAGCCAACTGCACTTATTCCTTTCATTAGCCTAACCTAGGGAGCTCTGAAAACAGGCTGACAGTCCTCAATCCCAAAATCCAGGCAGTGCTAAGGAAAATACGACACTGATTCATGAAAGTGCCACTTTAGATCAGATCAGAGGTCTACATACGCCATATGTTATTTGTCAGTTATGTGATACTGCAAAGAAAAATGCAAGGAATCCCAGAAAAGACAATTGCATGGTAAAGAACTTGTAGAGGAAACATCTGAGAGTTATACAGGAACTCTTAAGAGTGGAGGGGACCTGTGGAGGTCATCTGCTCCAACCTTCTGCTCAAAGCAGGGCTGATCAGCCGCATTTTCCAGCCTCCATCTGAATGGCAGGCCTGTCCTCCAGCTCCCTGCAGTTTGGCATCATCTGCAATCTTGCTTTTCCTTGCTATTATTTGTATTGTGTAGGCCATTAAAAATGTTGTATTGAAATTGTTATTACAGTAGGCCAATAGTATTGTCCTCTGTGTTAACCCTGAGGAACACCAGGTACAACCAGGCACTAACTGAACTTGCAACAAATCAGTTTAAAAAAAAACCCAGAAACATAAACCCAAAGACACCTCCTAGAGCAATCCTCTTAACTGCTTTTATGCTGGAGGAATGTCTAATGATATAAAGGCATCAGTCACTAAATGCATCAGGGCCCCCCTTTTTAACTTTTCATATGAGCAGAGAGCTTGTGAGCTGAAGTGAAGGGAGGAGCATGAAATTTCTGGATAGATCCTCAAGGGATTTGAAGAAGAGTTTGGCATGTTCTTATGTAAGCTTTATTTAGTCTGTCTCCTGAGCTCAATTCACACTTTGGGACATGAATAAATTAGTGAGTACTAAGGGAACTGCCAGGTTGCTCACTGCATTTAGAACAAGCTTGTTCTAGAAGGCGAATGAATTTGGGTTGCCACAGAACTTACTTATTTTCATCTCACTTTAGCTTGTTTCTCTGTGTAAGAGCTTTATATCGGTGGGCTCTCAGCTGACCAGGAGATAAGGGCAATTCAACAGTCTGTAATTTGCAGGTGTTGTATAAAAATTGGTCTTAACTCAGACTGCACTTCTTGCAGTCCTTGAAGAGGAGTAAGACATCTCACTGTGAAGTCAACAATCTCTGCTGTTGATTTGTTCCTTCTTTCATGTCCGGAATTGGAAGTCCTTCAGGAAATATTAGATGATACAATTGTAACTTTTGGAACTGTACTCTGTATAACTGGGGGTTTGTTTTTATATCATGTACAGAATTCCTCCCTGTAAAGGTGTAAACGAGGAAACACAGAAGGCTCTGGACCGCTCTCTTCTTGATTGCACTTTCCGATTACAAGGTAGAAATAATCGCACGTGGGTGGCTGAGCTGGTGTTTGCAAACTGCCCGCTGAATAGCACTTCATCCAGGGAGCAAGGCAAGTCTTATTCAAGAAAACTGGTAATTTTTGTTTCCTCGTGGTTTCCATTGTTTATTCCAGTAGTTCTAATGTCTTGGTGTTAACTGGACAGCTGTCTGCTCCTAAGATTTCTAATAAACCTCGGTGTACCTGAATCAAAATTTTGACTGCTGAATTGATGCATTTTTGTTATTTTAAGTGTGCTTCAGGGTTACTACCTACAGTTCACTGTACACCACTAGTCTGATCAGTGTTTACCACCCCTAACTCTGCAGGACCAACCCGTCACGTTTACCTGACGTATGAAAACCAGTTGTCTGAACCAGTTGGAGGTCGCAAAGTCGTGGAGATGTTCCTCAATGACTGGAACAGCATTGCTCGGCTGTACGAGTGTGTCCTGGAGTTTGCACGATCCTTGCCAGGTACAGAACTCACCTCCCCGTTGCTAAAATGATGAGTTTACAGATTACTTTGGTTTTCTCACTCTAACTGTTTGTCCCTCCTCTCTTTAAAGACATACCCAACCACTTAAACATGTTTTCAGAAGTTCGTATCTACAATTACCGGAAACTTATCCTTTGCTATGGAACTACCAAGGGGAGCTCAGTAAGTAATTCCTAAATGAACTTTAAATGTATGTTTGTGAGTAGACAGAGCAGCAATGTGGATTTTGCATGTACTTTCCTTCTGTATTAGCATGTCCAGTTCTCTTTTTTATGTTATATGACTTAAAAAAACCTGTCCACCTCCAGCAACTCATTAATGAGTTTTCTACAGCACAGATCTCTTGGGTTTCATTTGCTCCATCTCACCTTTGGCAGAAAAAGACTCTTTTTGGTTGGCTTGATAATATAGTTGGCCAGTTCTGTGTTTGCCAACAATCCAGCTGGCTAAATGGATGTTAAAGCTAGCAGTGTTTTTTATTTCTATCTTCACAACCTCAGCAGCTTTTGAGACAGGTGAATTAGGAATCTGTTACGATTTGATTAAAAAATGGGAGGGGGAAAATTAAAGCAGGCCAGCTTTCTTGTTAAAATCTTTTGCTATAATCTCTTGTTGTTACAACCTAGTTGTTCTAGCTTCCGAGACCATTTTATGTTTGTGACATTGCAGATCAGCATTCAGTGGAACTCCATTCTCCAGAAGTTCCACATTTCACTGGGAACTGTTGGCCCAAACTCAGGTTGCAGTAACTGTCACAACACAATTCTGCACCAGCTCCAGGAGATGTTTAATAAAACACCAAACGTGGTGCAGTTGTTACAGGTAATGTTCTAAAACCCTTCTCTCAAGAAAATTGCAAACTATTTAAGAGCTAAATTCTGATGAAACTCTTCTCTTGAAAACTACATGTGTGTTATGATTGTTTATAGATCTTATTGCCAGAATGTGTCTTGGGAGGGATTTTCTTGCCTGACCTTTGCTTTTGTGTAAGCTGCCTGATCTCTCAATATCTGTTCTCTCTCAGGTTTTGTTTGACACTCAGGCTCCATTAAATGCCATCAACAAACTTCCAACTGTGCCCATGCTGGGTCTGACGCAACGCACCAACACTGCCTATCAGTGTTTCTCAATCCTGCCACAGTCACCCACACACATCAGGCTGGCTTTTAGGAACATGTACTGCATTGACATCTACTGCCGGAGCCGCGGCGTGGTGGCGATACGGGACGGGGCCTACAGCCTCTTTGACAACAGCAAAATAGTGGAAGGCTTTTACCCTGCACCTGGACTAAAGGTGACTGTTTCTGTGTTTTCTGGCATGTCGTAAAGAAATGAGCTTCTAACTTGCAAGTGTGGTTCTGATGTGAAGAGCTTTGTGAAGTTTTTTTTTGTGGAGAGCTGCGACCCTTCCAAAGTTCTGAGCACAGAAGGAAAATTCAGATTTATTTAAAAGCATTTCCTTAAAGAAAACTAGCATCAAGTATTAGTGTTTTGGGGTTTGTTTTTTTATTTATCTGTGTAATAAAACAGCAAGATGTGTGTGCTCCAGGATGGGCAACTGCTCCTCACAACCTAGGATGTGTGGCAGTAGAGTGCTCGTATGTTGCAGATCATAAAATGCCCCATGTTAGGTGGTTCTAGAGAGAAACTTCTCATTTTAAAATAGTTCTCATGTGGCAGGAGCCTGTGGCCCTGCTTTTAAATACAATGCAGGACCACTCTTCTTGAAAAATGAATGTGTGTACGCTGACCAAATACCTGAGGGCAGCTTGTACCAGTGCTAGTTATACTGGAACACTGGAAAGGTGCACCCATTGAGAAACAGGTTATTTTGCTGATTTTTTCCTTCTGACAGTTGCAACTGAATACTGATTCTCTGACACTACATTTAACTGATCTGGACATCTATCTCTTTCATGAATTCCAAGTGGCAAGCTAATGGGAAGAAGAAGAGGATCATAGATACCAGGGAAAACTATAAGAGCATGAAATTGAGAAGGTAGAGTAGGAAGTGATTCAAGAGAGTTGGCAAGTTCCTCTGGGTACAGGAGAGTGCTATGGAGGAAGTGACCTGGCTGTTCTTACCAAACAAGGCAGTTGTGGATGTGATACAATGGGTTCTGGATACTGAGGAGTTGTTCTGGAGCAGCTATTTCCAGGTGCAGGGTTTTCCTTATTTTTAAGGAGAAAGGAAAAATGTTGATATTTCAATTTACTCGAGATATTTCATGTTAATGAGCAGGATGTCTCTGTTTAGAAATTCATATATTTTGCAAATTAATTAATCTGTAACTAATGAATGCCCTCTAGCAGTTATTTCTAGAGACCTGCCTGTCTCCTATGTGCTGTAGCTAATAAAGACAGTGTTAAAGCTCAGCAAATACTGTGTTCATTTATGGAATAAAATTTAAATATGGGTAACAAAACTGATTTTTCCACAGACATTCCTGAACATGTTTGTGGACAGCAATCAGGATGCACGGAGACGATCTGTGAATGAAGACGATAACCCACCTTCTCCTATTGGAGGAGACATGATGGATTCTTTGATATCACAGCTTCAACCCCAGCAGCCACCACAGCAACCACAACAACAGGTACCCTTCAGGCAAAATAAATGTTTATTGTCTTCCACAATGGTAGGTTTCTAAGAACTTTATGTTCTAAAAGGATTATCAGGAATAGAACGGAAAGGGGGACTATAAGCCTGCTCTGCTGTGGAATTCCCCTTCAGGCAAAATGTATTAATTTATTTTGGCATTTCTCACTTCAGTGTGAGCAGCCCATGGCATATGAACAGCAGCTTTGGAAGGTCACATGAGACTTGCTGCCTAGAAGCAAAGGACTGAGGGAGGGAAAACAGCTGTCTAAGATAAAAAATGGGAGTGGGAGTCAGGAGGCTTTGCTGTTACGGGATGGCAGATAAAAGGAAGGAGGTACAGAGATGTTATGTCTTGAGAAGAAACTGAAAAAATAGCAAGGACTGAAAGAGGTGATACAGAAAATCAAACAACTATGTTGATGGACTTGTAAGACCAAACCCTCGTTAGTCTTCTCCAGCACATATTTCACTTTAGTTTTAGTGCAAAATGATCACAGATTTTCATTGTCCTGTGTTGACAATTTCAGCCATTTGCAAAACAGGCGGGAGCATCGGGAGCGTACCCTCTGACTTCCCCACCCACCTCCTACCACAACACGGTGACGCCGTCCCCGTCCATGATGCACACCCAGTCACCAGGTAGGGCAGCTGGGAGTCTGTGTGCTCATCGTGGGCTGGAAATGCACATGCAGCTCTTTGTGCATGTGTGCTCCTTCTAGTATTTGAGCTGTGTTTAGCCCCATGTTAGCCATGAGAATGCACCTGTTACACTGTGGGAAAAAAAAAGAGCATATGCGTGTTTTGGAAAGTACATTTTGAAGTTTAAAGAAAAAACATTAAGTGAAACTGTCGTCTTTAGCTCTGTCATATTTGGGACTGTTTTGTTTCTATGGTTTATAGCTTGCTAAGACAAAACCTGTTAATTTTCTGCTTCTTCAGAAAAGCTTTCCATCACCAAAGATTTTGCTTTCTGCTCCCAGCTGCTGTAGCACAACAGCTGAAAATATTTAAATTTGGGGAAGGCCTGGCCAGGGGGGAAATGCCATTCTTCAAGCCAAGTATCTTGGGAAACTTCCTTTGTGTGGTAAATCAGTCTGAAAAATACAACGCTCATGCATGTTAAAAAATAAAGCCTTTGAGTGCAAAAACAAATCCTCATGGCTTTGCTTGCTGTCTCCCTGAAAAAGGAGATAACTGTAGCAGATAGAAGAAAATTAGGAAGATGGGAAATGTGTATGTCAAGTGATGTGCTGTCTTTGATTAGGAAATTTGCATGCTGCAAGCTCACCTAGCGGGGCTTTAAGAGCACCATCACCAGCATCCTTTGGTCCAACTCCTTCACCTTCCTCGCTTGGAATCACAATGGGACAAACAGCTAACTTTGCCAGCCCACATGGTGAGTTCTTTAGTGGAAGGTGTACGTGTACTGGGAGGGCAGATTTGCTTCTTGAAGTTAGGTCTTCTGGAGCAGACCTAAGTTAATTGAGAAAATTGTAGCCTCCAGTAGCCTGTCTTCATATATGTGGGTGTAATTTAACACTAGTCAAAAGAACCTGCATGGCATGTTGAGGTGTTCCTAATGTGTTAAAAATTGACTGAGTCACTCTTTTCTGCTTACTAATGTAGGGGAATTCCGTGTGGTCTTGTAGCAGAACAGTGGCTGCAGCTTTTAATGAGCATTGTCTCTTGTTAGATTAGATAATGGATTTTCACCGCTTGCATTTCCCAGAAAAATAACTGGAACAGGATAGAAATTCAAATACTTGCAATTTGAAAACCTTGTCAAAGTCTGGCTGGTTTGACATACAGATACGTGAGCAACATGCCTTTTGGTTGTTTCCTTTATTAATTAGGTTGCTTTTCTGGAAATCTGCCAAATCAATTGTTTGTGTAATCACAGTGCACTGGAAACTGTTCTATAGATCACAATAAATGAACAGTTCAGATGGTGATTTTCGCACACCAGTTTAACTGTTAAGATGAACCAAGTGGGAGAAATGTACAACAGACTGTTTAAGGAGCTTGTTCTGATCAGCCTCTATTGCAGAGTTCAAAACCAAGGACACTTTTGCAGAGATACTTTTGCAAGGTGCTGAATAGAGGAGGAACAGTCTTAACTGAGGCTTCCATTTGCTAAGGGGCAGTAGATATCCAAGTCTGTAGCCAGAAGCTCCTAGTTTAGAACCTTTTACATGTTGAACA
This sequence comes from Pitta sordida, assembly GCA_013390025.1. Lineage (NCBI taxonomy): Eukaryota > Metazoa > Chordata > Aves > Passeriformes > Pittidae > Pitta > Pitta sordida. The sequence continues at coordinate 494,304 of WEKX01017021.1, read as the reverse complement.
TGACAATATTCCTTAACATGCAACTGTATTTTACTTTTTCAAAAATACAACCTGAAAACCCTTCCCCCCACTAATGTATTTTATATGGTCATAAGATGTAGTCTGAAAGCTTGCAGGCAGTTTCATGATTTTTACAGGTTTTGCTAAACCTTTTCCTTTTTAAAGGATTAATAATGGTCTTATAACATCTGTAGGTACCATAGACCCAAGCTCACCATACACCATGATGTCACCCAGTCAGCGTGCAGGGAATTGGCCGGGATCTCCCCAGGTCTCTGGTCCATCACCAGCAGCACGGATGCCTGGAATGTCACCAGCCAACCCTTCCCTTCATTCACCTGTCCCTGATGCCTCTCATTCCCCACGAGCTGGAACAAGTAGGCTTCTTTATCAGCGTTCTAACTGTGAAACACTCATGTTTAACATTTCTAGTTCTGTTCCTTTTGGCAGTTTTGTGTGTCAGCCTAACAGTCCTTATTGCCCTGACTTAGTGCAGTAAAACTAAGGAAATTAAGCCCTTACTCTGTGCTAGTTCAACTCTCCTATAGCACATTGAAAGATGAGCTAAATCATACAGCACAAACATCAGCAGGGTCGATACCTCTTGTTGCAGTGCAGAAATCAGTCTGAAACTATTGAACTCTGAGAGAAAAGTCTTCAGAGTGAAAGCGATGATAGGGATGTCTGCCAACCCAAATACTAACTTTTCACAGCACAGATTTGTAATGCTGCTCTTGCACGACCGATTTAGCCATCTTTATGTCTCATTGAGTTTGTTGTGCAAACCTGCTGCCTGCTGGCATGCTGCAGAGAGAGCAAAAGGGAGCAGGGTTTTAATGTTACCGAGACTCTTTGCATGGGTGGAGGGTCGAAACTAATTCTTTGTCTATCTGATGCCTGTCACTAGGCAGCCAAATTCTTAAATAAGAAGGATTAGGCTTTGGCCCTGGGAATTCACTGGTGTATAGTGACAACAATTAAAGATATCTGGTGTTTCAGCTTAGAGTACTTGCAGTAAGGAAGGATTTTTCTGCCCCTGCAGGTTCCCAAGTCATGCCGACTAGCATGCCTCCACCTCGGAAACTACCTCAGCGCTCTTGGGCTGCGTCCATTCCTACAATCCTCACCCACAGTGCCTTGAATATTCTGCTGTTGCCCTCTCCTACCCCTGGGCTTGTGCCAGGACTGGCTGGCAGCTACCTTTGCTCCCCTCTTGAGCGATTCCTTGGATCAGTTATTATGAGGAGGCATCTTCAGAGGATCATACAACAGGAAACGGTATGGCTTAAGTTTAACGCTGACCTATGAGTATGACTTCACAACTCTTTGTTTTCATGCGTCTCCATGTCTTTCAAATCAAGCACAAACTGAAATGCTTCTAATATAATGTGACTATCTGCTCTTAGGTCAGGTAAAATTTGATAACTGATATGATGGCAGGACTATGACCAGATTTTCAGATACCATAGCATGTCCACTGGGAGTTGACTTAGAACAGCCAGGGGGTTCCTGTGGATGCCACTGCTTGCCAGGATTGCCCAAGACATTAGTAACAGAACTACTGGGTCAGAAATGTTGATTTAGGGTCTGGGACAGACAATATGTGCCTCCTCACTTCTTTGGCGTGGGTTCAGTGACAGAGAAAGGAGCCAAATCTTGCATAAGCTTAATTCTCAAGGCAATTTTACCTGTATACAAACATTGTCTGTTTCTTTGTGGAAAGAGAGGTTGATCACTGCACTCTGGGGAGGGAGTCAGAGAGTGTGTGTATGTGTGTGTGTGAGTTCATGCTGTTTAATGAGTCACTAATTGACTGTGATTCTTCTTTTTTATGCAGCTACAGTTAATAAACTCCAATGAACCAGGTGTAATTATGTTTAAAACGGAGGCACTGAAGTGCAGGGTTGCTCTCAATCCTAAAACCAACCAGACCTTGCAACTGAAAGTAACACCTGAAAATACAGGGCAGTGGAAATCAGAGGAGTTGCAAGTGTTGGAGAAGTTCTTTGAAACAAGGGTATGTACTCAAATCGTGACTATTTAAATTTTTGTGCATTGCTTTTAATCTCTGGTTGTGTTTTCAGCGGTAGTGCTGATCACTGGCATGTATAAGGGCTGCAGGATATAAAATTGGCAGCCTTTGGGGATGATTGCATATTAAATGATATAGATATTATCTGTATAGGCACTACTAAACAATGTCTTTCTTTAGGTTGCAGGACCACCTTTTAAAGCAAACACCCTGATAGCCTTCACGAAATTACTAGGAGCTCCCACACATATCCTGAGGGACTGTGTACACATCATGAAACTGGAGCTGGTAAGGCAACCTTTCTGTTTATTTAGTTTACTCAACTTTGGTTTAGGGTTTTCTAGAATATGTTGTGTCTTTATCTACAAACACATGAATTACTCTTAAATTTAAAGGTATGTTATTTAATGTTAATAAAGAAGTTTTCATTTTAGTACCAGCTGTCCTGGAAACTCCCAAAGTTACTCCTTTACACTGATGGTTTTAAGAAACTGGAGGCACGTTACTGCACATCAGGCACATGCATGGGCTGACTGGAGTCTTTCTGGTTGTATTCTTGTTTACCCCAGGCTCAGTTCTTTCAGGGTTACTCTGACTTCACTAAACCTGGCAACATCTGCAAGTTTAGCTAAAGAGGCACGTTTTACTTTCTAATGCTTCTTAGCCCTGTATGTCACTGACATGAGACCATTGCTGTTCTTTCCCTGTGCCTCTCTTCCTCAACAGTTCCCTGACCAGGCAAGTCAGCTGAAATGGAATGTGCAGTTTTGTTTAACAATTCCTCCCAGTGCTCCACCAATTGCGCCTCCAGGAACACCTGCTGTCGTGCTGAAATCCAAAATGTTGTTTTTTGTAAGTAGAGCTACCTGTTTTTAAATTCTGTGGGGCTGCATGTCTCTGAAATCACCACGGGTTAGTAGCAAAACATGAGCCTGCTGTATCTGACAGCTGTAACAGCTGAGAGTGCTCTGCTCTTTGGGAGCCTGGGTTTCTCTGCATCTCTTTTGTAATGAGTTCAGTTTATGTTCCTATTCTCCCTCCTACAAAAGCACAGCAGCTCCTCATGTTTTGTGTTCTTAGAGAGATGTTGACAATATATAAAGTTCAGCTCCCTCTGGGCTGCATCTTCAAGCACTCAGCTTCTGGGTGTTTTGTTGTTCTTTGAGGCCCTAACTGCCTGGATTAAGTGATGTGCACATTAGTGGTACTGGGAGAGGAGAGCAGGAATGAGATGTTAAGAACAAATCTATACTGGTGTTGTCTCTGAGGCAATGCGCACTGTAGGGTGCCTTTGAGAACAAAATAGTCTCCACCTGACTGATAACTTCTCTCTTACAAAATTGATGTCTAAAAACTGAGGGGTGGGTGTACATGCTGTCTGCAGGCCTGGAGTGTTTAACTGCGTCAGAAGTTCCACTGAAGTATGTGGTCATTCAAGTTAACATAAGTTTTGGGCTTTTTTCCCCACAGCTCCAGCTAACACAGAAAACAACAGTCCCACAGGAAGCTGTTAGTATTATTGTCCCAATTATTTATGATATGGCATCGGGTACAACGCAACAGGCTGACATTCCCAGGCAGCAGAACTCTTCTGTTGCTGCTCCAATGATGGTTAGCAATATTCTAAAGAGGTTTGCTGAACTGAATTCACCACGACCAGGTACTGTACATGTCCAGTAGATATATTCTCTTCACCCAGACATCTGTGACAAATCTCCAGTGTAAAACTAAACCTTTCTTAAGTCTGAATTCTTCTTGGTTTCTATCTTACTTCTTTAGCAATTACAAACTCCTGATGTGACAGGCAATACGTAACTTATTAGCAAGTACTGGCAACACAGCAGAAGGTTGCACTGGTGATTGAGGCTGGGTTTTGATTCTGCCCAAGTGATAGAATGCACCTCTTGTTTGCTCAACTCTTGCTGCTCAGTAGGAGTCACACTTTTTAAAAAGTGGGCCCAGAGTGAGTCACAAGAAATATGCTATGGCCAAGTGTCAGTTTTCATGGTTAATTATGAAGTTATTCAGCTTAACAGTAGAATATAAAGGGATGTTAAAATAGTTTTCAGAACTTGTCCACGTGCTGTGAATGATCGCAAAGTTATTGGGGTGATCTGTATACTCCCTTGTCAGTGTGTCCACTGACAGAGGCACATACAGTTCTGTCCCCCAGACGTGCTGTGAAGTGTTTGAGCTAGGGTGTTCTGGATGTTCATTGGCCTGTAGGTAGTGCACTGTGAGCAACATTGTGCTTCGCTCTCCCTATTGTTTTGTTATGCTTTTCATTTTTTTAAGTATTTGAAACACTGAACAACAGTGGCAGGTTCTTTGGGCAGCATGTTGTCTGTGAGCAGTGGTGTGGGGTCCTGATACACAGATGGTTCTTAAGAACAATAACTTTCAGTTCTGCTGAAGAACAAAATTCTTCCAATAACCCAGTGAATAGACTGAAGTTGTGAATCCAGAAGTTGACTCTTACTTCTGTTCTGTGTAATTATTCACCTCGTTGTTATGTGGTAATTTTAACTCTGCTTGATGGATTATTTCAATTGCTAGAACATGAGCAATGTTTATCATAAATTGGTGTGGGTATGCATACATTTCTGAAAATTGTGATGGGATTTAAGTTAACATGCATTTTCTGTTTAGGATATAGTAATAGTGTAGGTAAATAGGAGAGAAAATAGCCTGGAGGGCATGTGGGGTTCCCTGCAGGAATGCTGTATGTGGTACAGAGCTGTTGTTTGTACAGCACTTTTATTTAAGAATATATTAACTGAACTTCAGGTGTTGCTTTTGGAAGGTGCTTCCCCACCGAGTTCCCCTGGTATGGGGAAGGGTGGATAACTTGCTTTGCTGTTTGTTATGGCACTAAGTTGTGTTTTAAAGTAAACCCCCCACAAAGTGCTGCAGCACAGTGTGTAACTGTCAAAGCTGTTCTTGGAGATCCCAGGTGAGATGTTATCATTAGATAGATCAGAGTGGACAATTTTTGTTTGTCTTGCAAGTTTTGAAGCAGTTTGGGAGAAGGCTATAGACAGGGGGGTAAAATGCATAGGAAAAGAACTTATGGCCCCAGGCAGGACCTTATCCAGGCAAAGGAGAATAGAGCTGGTTGAGTGGAGGACATTTCTAGTAGTCCTTTCTCTGACTTCTAAAAGAATGAGTCTGTATGGATTCGTTTATTTATTTCCACCACCACCCAGCCAAAGTAGGATCTTCCCTGAGGATGCTTGAAATGCAATTTGCTGTGTCCTTATTGTGGAAACATACATTGTTGTATCTGATAAAAGAGAACGAGGTACCTTCTGATAGGAGAGCCAACAGATGCAAGGAGATAGCTGTGAGACTTGTTTTATGGCAGCAGTACGTGGGAGACCCCAGATGCATATCCTCTCTTCTGATGCTGCTGCACTGTCCCCAGGATTTTCCTACCTACTAGCTCTGCTGTTGCTCTCACTGCAATCTGCTTGGCTAAGGGAGTTTTTCACTGTTTGAGTCAGGAAGGAGCAGGGCCTCCCATCATACCTCCCATCATGCACGTACAGTATTATTGGCACTTCTGTTGTAACCTGGAATCAGTGTTGCCTCATTCTGGCTGTATCTTTTTTACCTTTCTCTCTTTGTGAGAAAGTATTTTGTATTCAGCTTAATTTTCCTCTTAATAAAATGGTAGTGCCTGAAAAGTAAGTTCTTTTGGAAGAGTTTTCTTTTCAGATCTATGGGCAAACACATTCTGCTGTGTTTAACAGTAAAATGTTGACTCTTTGTGAGTACTTTCTGAGATTACCTGTGCATCCATGGGGAAAAAATGCTTTACTTTGGGGAAATAATTGTATGAACTGAGATGGAATCAATGCCCTGGTATAATAGGTTTAAATTTGAGCTGTAAGTCTACAACCTGCAGTATGTAGTGGACATCAATCTGTGGTAAGGAAATGAAAGTCCCTGTGGATGCTGGAGGTGGCCCTTAGAGAGGAGCTCAAGGGTCTCGTGATGTTTCTTAAAGCACTTCACGACTGAACATTTTTCAGTGTCTGATTTTCAGTGGTGCAGTGGATGGTGTTTAGCCCAGATTTGTAGCTTTGGTATGATAATGACCTGCCCAAAATAATTTTGGGAATCCCTAGTCTCTGGCAGTTAAGATTAATGCATCCCAACAGGCTCTGCTTTTATCTCTTTGCTCACACTGTTGCTCCTTCAGCAGCAAAATTCAGTGTCTTCTAATTGATATTTCTTGAACTATGCAGGAAAAATTCAGCCCACAGTGACCAGTGGCTATTAATAGTATTCTCTTACCAGGAAACAGTAGATGAAAATCACAGCTGCCTGATACTTCACCTTTTGTTGTTCTAATTAAACCCTTTTCCTTCTGTCCGTTTTAACTTCTTTAAGCTGTGCAGAGTGTGTGTGTTTTTGTCTACAAGTGCTGGTATTCAAAAGTCGAGGTAGCTGTGGCTGGTTTTTCCTCTCTGTATTAGATCTCAGCTGTTGGAAACAACAGTCCACTTGCTCTGTGTTTTAGATGTCAAGGGTAGAGCCAGAGCAACTTGGATGAAAATTTCTGACTTTTGCCCAGTTGTGGAATTAGAAATTTTTCCAAGACTAGGCTTAGGACAGAAAACATCTTCCAGCTGTTCCAGACTTGAGCCTTTTGAAATGTCTATTTTCTGCTCATAATCAAGAGAAATAGAATTTGAAAAAGTTGAGTTATTTTCTTTGCAAGATGTGGTGCTTCTAATTGGTAGCACAGAGAAAAACTCGGACTGCGATAAATTCAAGCGTAGATTCGATCCAACATTGAAAAGCAACCAAAATTTAAGAGCTTCTTGCAGTTTCATGACCAACATGGAATGTTCTCCTGCTGGGAAAGCCAGAGCTACTTCAGCTAATAACTATGTACTACCAATCCCAACGTCCTTGGGGGTCACTGGGATTCGGGAGTCATGTGTGCGTCCTCAGGCCCTGCCCCTGGGGAGCTCGGGGGGGTGTTGGAGTGAGGCAGGGCTGTCGGGGCGCGGTGCTAACTTGTCTCTTTTCCCTGTTCCAGAGTGAGGAAGGGCTGTCCGGGCGCGCGGTGCTAACCTGTCTCTTTTCCCTGTTCCAGGTGAATGCACAATATTTGCAGCCGTTCGTGATTTGATGGTTAATCTTACGCTGCCCCCTGGGGGGCGTCCCTAGACACTTTTAAAAGAAGGCTGAAAGTGAGACAAAACAGCAAAAAAAAAATAAAAACAAAAAAATATATATTAAAAAAAAAAGATAAAGCCTTCGGTTAAAAGAGGACGTTTTAATTTTACCTTTTTTTCTAAGAGCTAAATATAAACTGGCAAACTTTCAGGGATGCACTTTCATCACATGAGTATCACCACGACTTTTGTATAGTGCTGTTGTATAGTGTGTTTTAATGGGAGACACTTCAGACTAGGTAATAGATTGAAGTATCAGCTTGCTGGTAATAGATTTAATATTCTGTTTTATACTATAAAGATTATGAAAATGCCAAACTTGTTTGTTTTCCTGTTTTTTCTTATGTTTTGGTGTAATAGTCTTTTTTTAAGGCAGGTCTGTCATTTTTGAATACTGTAAAACTGTGACAAACTTTATATTGAAGCTGTATTTTAATATGACTGCTTTGAATCCTTAAACAATTTATTTGGGCTTGTTGTAAACATGTCCCCAAAAAGCAATATTTAATAAACTGGATTAAAAAATCTTGAACTGGATGTTGTATAATCTTAAACTTTATTCCTCTCCACTGCAGCCATGGGCCAGATCTCTTGTGTTCACACTTACTTGACTGTCTCCATATGTGATCTTGCTTACACACACACCACACATGCTGCTAACTTAAAAACCCCAACAAACCCTTATTTATTTATTTATTCTAGGGGCTTGATTTGTTCCAAGTCAGAGTAGAACAGAGTTTGTTCATTTTCCTGGTTGTATAATAACTTAAAGAGGTCCTTAATTTCTTACAGTCACAAGGAACGACGTCTGTTCTGCCCCAAAAGCATTTAGTGGAAGAAAGAAACTTTATTCATCTGTCATGGAGTCTGTAATAACAGACTCTTATTTGTCTTATTGTAGAGGCAGGTATGGTAGGAGCTGGAACTGCTCACCACAAAACTGGAGAGGCTCATCCGAAAAAGAAACAACCTCACTTTTAACTTTTTCAATTGGACAGATGTAGATAACTTTCTCAGTGATCACTGAAGGCTCTTCTAATTGGATAAAATTTCCATCCTTAGGAGTTACTCTGTCATTTAACCATTTGTCCTCATGGATGAGTATTCTCAAGTTTTAATCAAGTTCCTGTTGCTTTCCTGATTTCCTGCAAGAGTGGCTTTCTGCTGTGCTCACTGCCTCTGATGTTTTAAAATGAAGAGGTAATATGAGTATGTCTGAAAAGGACTTGCTGTTACGCTGGCTGCTGGTTGGGATTTTTGATGCACAGAAAAGTACCTGCTGCCCTTTGTGCTGAGGGGAAGGGGAGGGTGGTGGTGGGAAACGGTCCCCCAGGGCTGGGAGCTTTGGCACTTGAAAGTAAAAGGGAGGGGAGAGGCCTCCCCACAGGGCAGAGAGAACAAAACGTGTTTGCACTGACAGAGGGTTATGGACTGACACTCCAAATCTGAGGTGATAGGAAGATGATAAGATGGGTGAGCGTTCACTTGGGAGTTGGACTAGATGATCCTGTGGGTCCCTTCCAACTCAGAATAACCTGTGAACCTGTGAAGATTGGACTTTGTTTTGTATTACACCATTCCTAACTCACACCACATTTTAAACCTTAAGGAAAACACTACTAGTAAAAGGAAGCATTTCCCACTGACCACAGAGGCACTTGTTCCTTTCAAAGCAATGACTCTGTGTATTTACAAGTGCAGTTTTGAGTTTCATTTTTCATGTGTATTTACAAGTGTAGTCTTGAGTTTCATTTTCCATGTGTTCAGTCCATTTTTCTGGTGGCCAGATGATTTATCCACCTGCTGCACTGGGACTACTGTAGAGTTTCATCCTTACAGGAGATTTGTTTGTCCATTTATTTCACTGTAAGAGCTGCAGCGACTCCACATCCTGCAGTATTTCTGGAGGTTTCTGGGTTTCTCATCAACCTGCCTGTGGGATAAGGATGAGGGAATTGAATTACACAGAGGAAAAATAACAGTTGTGAACTGACCCACAGCTCTGGCATAGCAGTGTTAGCCAGTGTCAGAGGGGAACGTGTTTTAGGTATCCAAAAAGCCGTCCCAGATGGGAACCATAGGCTTTGTGACTTCCCAGGTAACAAATTCTGATCCTGTTAAAGGTTGCCTCAAAATGGGAAAGAGGGGAGAAGTCTTTTTGAGCCCTGCAAACACTTAGACAAGGAGCTGAATCAAGGTGAGGGTTTGGAGCTAGGGAGTGTTGGTTTTAAACTAAGCTTAAATTACTTGTTGTCGTTACACATTTGGATGTCCCGCTGGTTGCCTTTGAGTCTGCAGATGTTTTAACTGAGTTTACAAAGGCTGCAGGAAACAAGTTCTGATAATAAACTGCTGAGACAAATCAAAGCTCCATAAAACCAGAAGCTGTTTTTCTTTACAAACTACAATTTGTCTCTTAGCATGTGCTCAGTTTCATCTATCAGTTGAAAGTGGTTAGCAGGCATTTTAAAGCAAAATCTTCTGTATGAAAAATAGGCCACTAGGAGAACATTTGGGTCACTTTAATCAGATTTATGATTAATCTGTCAAAGGTGTCACTTCAGAAGTTGTGCTACACTGGTTATTTTATCTCAAGTGGTTAGAGTTGTTCCCCTGGCCCAAATTTTCCATCTACCATAATCTCTACCATCTACCAGAATTACCAACATTTTAAAAGTAAGAATGTATTTCACTAAATTAACTCGTAATTGAAATGTGTTAACTGTACGTAGCATCTAGGCTGTAATTACAACGCTCCGTGTAACCCCATAACACCAATAATTAGAAATTGAGACTTTCACATTTAGATTAAATCATGCTGACTTCAAATATGTGACGCCTTTCCAGAGGTGCTCCACCAGCTGCTGGGGGCTTGGCATTCAGCTGGTAGATCATTATTTTGGGGAATGTTTATAAGGCTTAGCTTTGGCTCCAGGAGCATCACACGCCCGGGAAGCAGGTGCTGCGGTGTCCCCTCACTGCGTGACACTCTCCACGTGTACTCCCAGCCCCTCACGTCCTCCTTCCAGAGCAGGAATGAACTTCTTCGGGAAGTGACCCCGCGTAATGGGTTTGACAGGAAATGTCCAGCTGCTGCTCTGGAAGATAAGAGATGCTGAGTGGGGAAGGGTTATAGCCCCGTTGGCTGGAGGCTGTGCAGAGCAGCACGGAAAAGGAAATCTCCGGCAGCTTCAGCCTGGACCGCTTGAATTCCTGCCCCTAAACGGGGTCTAGAGGGGCCTCTGGAGGCAGCAAAGGCAGAGCCCTGGAGCAGCACCATCCCCTGACGCTTTACTGGAGAGCTGCTGCACACAGCCAGGAGCAATTGGCATCAGCAAGTGCCGTGGGAAAACATGTCTTTGCTATGTGGAATATGGCTCCACAGGGGGAAAAGTCATGTTTAGGCTTGTCGTGGACTGGGTTTTCTCCTCCTATGATCCCCCAGCACCACTTTGGAAGGGGGCTTTTGGAAGGCCATTTTCGAGGCTGCGACTGCCTGGGCAGAGGGAATTTCAGCTGCGCTTGGGACTCTTGGAGAGCAGAGGCTAAAGGAGGAGCTCCTCAGGAAACTACAAAAAAAAAGCGGGTGTGAATAGGCTGTGCCGGGGTGGGGAAGGGTTTTGCTGACATCCATTCCCTGTGTTAGGGCAGAGAGGGTCCCTTCCCTCTCCTCTGCCACGCCTGGGGATGTGCCTTCCTTGTGGGTGTAACCCCTCTCAGAGTCACTGCAACTGATCAAAAATAAACGAGGAGTCCCACCCTGCCCTCAGGAAACCTGCACTGTGGTCGTGAGGCACTTTTATCTGTGCATTGCCATGACCTGGTGTGGATGGGCTGGGAAGCCCAGGGACCCCACAGGCCAGAGCCCTCTTGGCCCTGCTGGCCCTGCCAGGTGCCGTGGAGCTCCTCCCTCATGGGCAGCGTGCTCCTTCCTGCATCTTTATTTTTGAGGCTTCCTCCATGACAAATCCAGTATTTGAAAGCAGCTGGCAAAGCAGCGGCATTTAACAGAGACGGACAAATGTGCTCCCGTACTTCGAAGCAGTAGGAGGGAGTGAGTGGCCAGCCTGGGCCCTGCTGTGCTTTTAGCACAGATCTTTGCAATGTTGGTGCCATAAAGCAGGGACAGAGCCAGCCTGGAACAGGGCTGGGAGCTACTGGTGGCTGTCTCTGGTCCTGCTCTGCGTGTGAGCTCCCACCTTGCTCCTTGAGGTAGGATAGGATTAGGATTAGGATCGGATAGGACAGGACAGGACAGGCCAGGCCATTTCATTTGGAGAATCACAGAATCACAGAATACCTACAAGGACCCAACTATCTGACCAGTTCAGGGTTGACCAAAAGTTAAATCATGTTTTTAAGGCCATAGTCCAAGTGCCTCTTAAACACTGGCAGGGTTGGGGCATTGACCGTCTTTTCAGGAAGTCTGTTCCAATGTTTGACCACCCTCTTGGTAAAGAAATGCTTCCTAATGTTCAGTCTAAACATCTCCTGATTAAGCAGCTTTGAATTTTTTCCAATGCATCCTGTCACTGGATCCCAGGGAGGAAAGTTCAGCACCTCACTTTACACATCCCCTCCTCAGGAAGCTGCGGAGAGCAATGAGGTCACTGCAGCCTCCTGTTCTCCGAAGGAGAGAAGCCACTCCTCACAGGACACNTTTGGAGAATCACAGAATCACAGAATACCTACAAGGACCCAACTATCTGACCAGTTCAGGGTTGACCAAAAGTTAAATCATGTTTTTAAGGGCATAGTCCAAGTGCCTCTTAAACACTGGCAGGGTTGGGGCATTGACCGTCTTTTCAGGAAGTCTGTTCCAATGTTTGACCCCCCTCTTGGTAAAGAAATGCTTCCTAATTCTAAACATCTCCTGATTAAGCAGCTTTGAATTTTTTCCAATGCATCCTGTCACTGGATCCCAGGGAGGAAAGTTCAGCACCTCACTTTACACATCCCCTCCTCAGGAAGCTGCGGAGAGCAATGAGGTCACTGCAGCCTCCTGTTCTCCGAAGGAGAGAAGCCACTCCTCACAGGACACTCCTTCCAGCCTTTTCACCAGCTTTGTTGCCCTCCTCTGCACACATTCGAGGACTTCAACAACCTTCTTAAACAGTGGGGCCATGTCTGACGCACCCTGGGGTAGGGTTTCCCTCCTGGCTGTCGGGGCACACGCTGGAGACTCACCATGAGCTGCTGCCAACCACCACCCCCGGCCCCTTTCTGCAGGGCTGCCCTCCAGCCAGTACCCTCCCTATTGCACTTGTTACCCAGCCTTTGTTTGTGACGTGCTGCAATGTAGCAATGTGTTGTGACTGCCATGCACAGCTGAGAAGCCACATTGTTCGCTGTGTACTCCACAGAAGCTATTCCACAACTCTGCACCACGCTGCAATTATCACGCACTGGTGCTATGAAATAAGAGCCAACAGTTCCACTTGCTGATCCGTGTAAACATCAGCGAGTACGACAGACTACATCTTGTTTAATTCTATTTATCCTCTGTCCTCCCATCAAAAGAAGGACAAGGAAAATGTACACAAAAGAGGTGTTTGTATACATGTACTATCAATGTGCTTAAAGGAAAAAAAAAAGATAAAAGGGATATACTATACCTTAACTATTTGGACAGCCTGTAAAGCTGATGGATTCCTAGGGATTTAACTATGCTAAAATAGCTATTTTAATAATAGTACAGTGCGAGAGCTGAAGTGTAACTTCAAATACTACTGAGACATCCTCCCCCCAACACTGGAACAGCTGATTGAGCCCAGCTCAGTCAGTCCTGCTTAGCTGTCACCTCAGTGCCCAGAGGAGGGCTGCCAGCTCCTAGCTGAGACCTAACCTGTATTTGAACCAGCTCTACCTTTGCCACATGCTCTGCACTCCTGGGTTCAAGTTTTCCAGTTCAGCTCCCGGTTAAGGTGTCAGGATACCATATGAGAAGCTGTTCACTGAGCAGCTCTCCCAGCAGCTGCTGCCGTGGAAAAACACCTCTTGTGTTCCCCCCCATCGCAGTGCTCCAGGAGCGATGCAGGAGTCAGCTGGGGAAACCAAACTGCAGATCTTGGCTTTTCCAGGAGGCTCTTCAGGACTCACAGTGGTCCTGCTATCGAATTTTCTGCTTGGCAGGAGTCTCTGAATGGTGGGTTCTGTTTGGGTGCGTGTTTCCGGGCTGAATGAAAGTGGGCCAGGCAGCGAACTGCGTAGACCAGCAGAAGCTGCAGGCTTAGAGGTCACTAGCTGTGAGCAGGACTGCTCCTCTGAGCTTGTAAAGACCTGCCCCTGAAGGCAAGGAGTCTTGTTAAGAGATCCCTTGGGGTGGATTAGAGAGGAACAACACTGAATGATCCGTGTTTATTATATATACGTATATGGAAAGAAAATTTATAAGGGGGAAGGGAAGGGGAAGGGAAGGGGAAGG